>JAMPIV010020645.1:0-107788 GCA_024509875.1 Oreohelix idahoensis | reverse complement strand
GCAAAATATTATTTATAGATTTTAAGTCTTTACATTTAGTGCATATAGATATTTTATTCATATAGGATGATTGTGCTATACTTTTTAATATAATTTTACTGCATTACAATTTATATCATGTCCCTTATTACCCTATTTAGACAATAATTATTTCCCTCAAGAGAAACGAAAATATTGTTGTTATCCCCCTTTATTGCATAAGCAAAAGTTTTACAAGCTCGACAGAGTCAAACAATAACTATTACTTCTAGTTTGGGATAGCAATAATTGAACTGTTGAAGTTATTAATGCCCATACAATAGCCTGTTTATTGCGCATACAATCTTTACTTTAAATAAATAAAGAGGGAAACCCGAAGCCTGTAAATAGTAAATAAATAATACACACATAAATGTATGTTTCACAGGCACTCGTGAGAAATAAAGAATTAGAAACCTAGGCAACAGAAAAACATGAAAGAAGTGAGAGGTTTACCAGAGAATCGAACCCAGGACCTTTTGAACGACAGCACCGGCTAGCTACGGAATTGCCCTATCTTCGCTGCGAACTTCTTCTTCTTCTTCTTCTTCTTCTTCTTCTTCTTCTTCTTCTTCTTCTTCTTCTTCTTCTTCTTCTTCTTCTTCTTCTTCTTCTTCTTCTTCTTATCTTCTTCTTCTTTTTCTCCTCCGTACACTCTCAGACGTCCACTTGAATGTTTTCAAAGAAATCAGTAGTCAGTTTGAGGCTATTTGAATTTCCGTAGAGCTTTGCCACAAATGGTACTGTTGTTGGCCATATGCGCTTTCTTTGTTCCGTATATGTGGTGCAACTTTGAAGCAGATGTTCAGTAGTCATATTATCAGTGCCACAGTTACATCGGTCGGTAGTTCATATCTTTAGCTTGTTGAATAGATGGTGTCTCAATCTGTTGTGGCCAGTGCGGGAGTCTGAAGATTACCACTTATTCTCTTCTGTTGAGCTGGTAGTATGCATCATTTTGTGTGTGACCTGGATGCTCTACATCCCAAATGTTACTGTATCTGATTCTGATAAAACTCTTCGCCACCTCCAAAGTTACGCTTGCATCAGGCTGAGATAGATTTCCACCTTCCTTTGCCAATCTGTCAGCCTCTTCATTGCCGGTGATGTTACAGTGAGATGTGATCTATTGGATCACAACACTTTTGAATCGTTGTCATAACTTGTGGAGCAAAATTCTGAGGTCGTCCGGGTCTGTATTATTTTGGCTTTTCAACGCTGCAATTACTGACTGTGCATCGGTAAAGAAAGCATCTTGTCTCTCTGTGCTTTTCTGTCACTATAACTCTGCTGCAGTTTTCGAGGCCTCT
Source organism: Oreohelix idahoensis (assembly GCA_024509875.1). Classification (NCBI taxonomy): domain Eukaryota; kingdom Metazoa; phylum Mollusca; class Gastropoda; order Stylommatophora; family Oreohelicidae; genus Oreohelix; species Oreohelix idahoensis. The sequence continues at coordinate 106,460 of JAMPIV010020645.1, read as the reverse complement.
TCCTCTGCTCTGAAATTACTTGAGAATTTTCCTGTTGCCACTGACAGCCTTTTTTGTGCACCAGTGCTTACGGTCAGAAAGACACCCCCACCTCCATTTTCTGTTGCATTTGTTGCAAAGCCATCTGTGTATGCATGGGTCCAGGTGTTGCGTGGGTAATGTTTCTCTATGTATTTTGTCGCTATGGATTTTCTCTCTGTTGCAGTCTGGCTATTTTTTCTTTCAATTCCAGGAATGTTTTTATGTCATTTCAGGGAAACGATGTTGTTTCCAAACTGGAAGCTTGTGTGCAGTGTAGATGGGTTTAATAGTTGATATTGCATTTATGGAAACTGCTCTTCTCTGTGGTTTGGTTGATTCTACAAAGTTGCTTCGTTTGAGTCTTTGCCTTCTAAGAGCATTCATTCTATGGCACATTGGATGGTCTGTTAGTCTCTTGAATTTTTTAGCTTGTTGCTGAGCCTTCTGTCTCTTCTATCTTCCATTGGCTGAAGGCATATAATCTTTTCGAGTTCTTTTATAGGTGTTGTCTTCATGCCGCCCATTATAATTCTCATTGCTTGATTTTGGAGTCGAAGTTTGACTTAGCGGCTGTTGCCCATGCTGCAATGCCATACTCTAGGACTGGTCGCACTCGCCTTGTGTATAACGTCTTAAGCACTCTCTCATCGGCACGCCGAATTGTTCCAGCACGTTTTTTTTTTCATGATTGCCATTCTTTGAATTTCTCTCATTCGATTTCTGTCAACATGTTTTTTCCAAGTCAGGCGGCGATCAAAAGTAATGACTAGGTAGTTTGGATTTTCAATTAAATGTAGATTTTCTCCGTTTAGCACTAGTTTGGAGCTCTGTGGTTTATGCGAGAGGGAAAATACTGTGTACGTTGTTTTCCCTTCATTTATCTTCATGAGCCAAGTTTTGGCCCCCTCTTCCAGTGATGTTAGTGCTTGCTGCATCCGAATGTTTGCAGTAGTGATATACTCTTCAGAGATCCACAAGTCTAAGTCATCTGCAAAGAGGCATGGTGTGTTATTTTTGGAATATTTTCTGTTATGACATTTATGCATGCAAGGAACAGAGCGTGATGAGTAACTGTTATTTTTATTTTCAACTCGCCCCATTTTCTTTTCCATGTAATTATTTGGGTTCTTTTATTTTATTAGGCGTTCGAGTTCACTAGTTATTATTTCTGGGTTTATTTTTTTATACTAGGATAAATCCGACCACATTTTTTTTTTTTTTTAATTAATGTGTTTGCTACTTCATTTTGTAGCACGCCCCTTTCAACCATCTACCATGTACATGGATTATTATCTCTAGTCGGTATTTTTCCTTTTGTAGTTATAGTTCAACATGGTTTTTAAAAAAAGTTCCAATATATGCTATTTTCTAAGTTAGTATGTTTTTGATTTTTACTGGATGGTTTATTTGGTTAATCTGTGTGTTTCTGGGGCGAGTCTTTCACCAGTTTGGACTACTGGTTCAATTCCTTATTTGATTTTTATATGTTAGCTTTAGTTTTTGTAATATAGTGTTTTATTAACTTTTGCATTTCTGAAGGGCTATTTGTGCCTATGAGATTTTCTACACTCATTTCTACCTTGTGGTTACTACAGTATGTCTTAATGTTTTGCCTCTGTTGGTCATATTTTTTGCAGTCCACTAGAAAGTGCCTAATTGTGTTTGGTTCTTGACACTCTTCACATGTGGGTTCCTCAATCATGAAATATCCAGTTCCCAGCTTGAGTCTCAGCAATTTTTTATTAATTGGTATTTTTTAGTTCATCTTTTATTTGACATTTTTTGCTTGGTTTTTTAAGGATTTTATATGAGTGTCTTGCTTTTTTACTTAGGTCCCATGCTGTTATCCATTCTTTAGTTATTTTTTGAGCAATTAAGCTCTTAATTTCAAACTTCCCTAAGCCTACTTCAATTTGGTTATGGCTAGTTCTCCCCCCTTTGGCTTCTTTGTCTGCTAGCTCATTTCCTGCTATCCCCACATGTGATGGTATCCATGTTAGTGTTGCACTGCATCCTATATTTTGTAGATATGTATTAACCTGTAGTATTTCCTCTATAATGTCTGGCCTGCTGCCTTCTGTTCTGTTTCTGATTGCTAGTACTGATGATAGGGAATCTGTGAGAATGGTTACTTTTTTTGGTGGATTTTCTGCAGCTATTTCTAAAGCTTTTAGGATTGCCACTAATTCTGCTGTAAAGATAGATGTATTACTTGTTACTTTGTATCTTTTATAAATTTTTAATTTTGGTATTGCTATTCCTGCTCCTAATTGTCCTTCTTCATCTTTGGACCCATCTGTATATATAGTTAGGCTATTATTTGTATACCGTTCTATGTGCTCTAGTGTTTTACTTTTTGCTGAGATTATGTCGTTAGATTTATTTATGATCTTTGATAAGTGGGAGTCAGTTTCTGGCACTTTTAATTCCCATGGTGGGATCTTTGCTTTATACAGAGCACTACTGTTTATCGCATTAAACAGGTCTGGGTATTGATCCACTTCATCCATTGTTTTCCACCCTGACGGGTATCTATTATGGTTTAATGGAATGTGGCCTATGTACTGGTTACCCCTATCAAAGGTTTTATGTGCCGGGTGAGTTGGATCTTTTGCCACTCTTGCCCAGTAGCTGAATCTCAGTTCTTTTCTCCTTAGCTCCAGGGGTATAATGCCTAGCGCTACTTCTAGTGCTTCTGCTGATGTTCCCTTTGAGGCACCTGCTATTATTGACAGTGCCTGGTTTTGGACTGTGTCTAGTTTCTTCTTATTGCTTGGGGCGGCTGATGCATAGACAACACTGGCATAGTCAAGTTTGCCTCTAATAAATGATTTATAGAATGTTAACATTGTCTTATTGCAGGCGCCCCAACCACTTCCTTTCATATATCTTAGCATATTAATAAGTCCTCTACTGCTTTGCACTAAAAGGTCTATGTGTTTGTTCCAGTTTAGTTGCTGGTCTAGTACCATGCCAAGAAATCTAGTTGATTTTGCTGTGCATACTTTTTGCTTATTAATGCTTATGTCAATTATATTGTTTTTAATTACACGCCCTCTACTGAAAATCATTCCTATGGTTTTTTTAACGTTTAGATTAAATCCCCACTTGTTCATCCAGTCAGATACTTTATCTATTTGTTTTTGTACTGTTTTATAGAGGAATGGGAGATTTCTTCCCGTTCTCCATATCGCAGCATCATCTGCAAACTGAGATAGGTTGTTTTTTAAGTCCTTAAACTCGTCGCCTAGGTCGTTGACCATAATCGTAAAAATTGATGGTGATATTACTGATCCCTGGGGAATTCCATTCTGTTGCTCATATACCTCAGATCTATCATTGTTTATTTGTACCATGAAGTATCTATCCTGCAGGAAGTTTTCTAGGTAATTGTAGGTTCTGCCTACTATACCTAGTTTCCTGATTTTATGTAGTGCACCCTCCCTCCAACACTCATCATATGCTCTTGCTACATCAAGGAATATAGCTACTGTCTTTTCATTCCTTTTGAAGCCTGTTTTAACATCATGTTCCAGCCTCAGCAGTTGCTCTATTGTACTATGTTGGCTTCTAAAGCCTGCCTGGGTTGGACTGTACAAATTATGCTTTTCGAGATGAAATTTTAGTCTGCTGTTGACTATTGTTTCTAGACCTACCCTGTTTATTTGTAGGGATGGAGGAAAGCACGACCCAGATTAACGCGGAACCAATAAAATTATTCCGGTAGATAGAAGGTCAGAGGGTTACTGAATATTACGTATTATTTCGGCGCGTGAGCAGGAATATTTTGCGATTTTTGCTCGGTCAACGATGAGTCATAGGTTAGCTTATGATATGATTGGGTGTTTAGATTTAATTAATGTGCAGACCTGATAGTAGGTCAAAGGTTGGTTTAAAGCGGTTCTTGATAGATAGTATCAGACGCAATGACTCACCGCGTCTTCTTCTTCTTCTTCTTGCGATCGCATCTTTGATGATTACACCGTCAGACGAGTTCTCATGATGAATTCGACTGTTGTTTGAAGTTCCTCTTTAACTCCATATAGCTTTGAGTTTAGTGTTGAGTCATTGGGCCAGTATATCTTTCTTAACTGGTCATACAGAGGACAGTCCTGTAGAACATGCTCAGCAGTTTGTTCGTTTAATCCACATGTGCACAGTGGTGAAGCAGACAATCGTAGCTTGTGCATGTGTTTATTCAGTTTGTTATGCCCTGTCCTGAGTCGAAAAATAGTTGTCTGTCCCTGCCGGTCGAGAGTGTGATAGTCGTCTTTGGGTTGGTTCTGTTCTCTTCTGATAGTCTGGATAGCTCTCTTTTTCTCAAAGTATGTGACTTCATTATCTTCTTGTTCACATTCTCCTCCCTTTTTTGCAAGTTTATCTGCCTTTTCATTTCCGGGTACACCACAATGAGATGGTACCCACTGGAGTATGGTTCTCTTTTTGGCAGCTACCTTGTTTAGTTCATTTCTCAGATGCGGGAGTTTACCACCCTTGAGAGCTTGCAGGACAGACAGTGCATCTGTGAGGATGACTACCTGGTGGCAGTCAGAGTTGGTGTTATAAATCATATTTGCAGCTTGCTCTAGAGCTTGAACCTCAGCTGTATAGTTGGAACAGAATTTACCAGTGGGAATGTGCCTAGTCTCATAGTGGTTGTCAGGATATGAGATAAAGATACCGGCACCTCCATTCCTAACAGCATTAGTTGCTGATCCATCTGTATAGGCATGTATCCATGATTGATCGGGATAGCTTTCTTGGATCATACTCAATGTAGCAGTTCGTTTTTGCAGATCATTATACTCACATCCACTTGTGAGACCACTGACTGTTGTATTAATTTGGAGGGCACTGCTGGCCTGCTCCCATGGTACAGGGTATAGGGTGGGCTTTAGTGGTGTTGTCTTCATGGATAGGTCTTCTTGATGCTGTCTTATAAGTCTTTTCCCCCGATGCACAAAGCTGCTACGCTTTAGACGTCCCAATGCCAGATCATCTAGTCTTGCCTTCATTGGGTGCATTGGCATACTGTTGTACTTTTCCATCTGGATCATGGTTTTTGTGTCTCTTCTATGGGACAATGTCTGTAATCCAGCAACCTTCTGCATCTCTGTTATTGGTGTAGTTTTCATGGCTCCTGTAATGAGCCTGAGAGCTTGATTTTGCACCTTGTCCAAAGACTGCAGATGTGAGTTAGCAGCTGATGACCATGCTGCTGAGCTAAACTCTAAGTGTGGTCTTATTACTCCATTATAAATCTTCTTTAGATTTCGTTCATTTGCTCCCCAGTTGGTACCTGCTAATTTTCTGAGTATGCCTAGTCGTCTTCGGGCCTTTCCTTCTGCATTTTCAATATGCTTATTCCATGTAAGCCTTTGGTCAAATGTCACCCCAAGATAGGTGGGGTAGCTTTCTTCCTTGATCACGGTTGTCCCTAGGTGTATGTTAGCTGATTTGTCCTTGGGGGCGAGGGAGAACAGTGTTGTGGAGGTTTTGTCTATGTTTATTGTGATAAGCCATTTCTCTGCCCATGACACTAGCATGTCTGCTGCCCGCTGCATTCTATAATTTGCTGTGGTGACATTTTCATCAGCGCACCAGAGTACTAGGTCATCTGCATATAAGGCAGCTTTAACTCCTGCAGGGAGATCTTTCACCAGGTCATTGATGTAAACAAGGAAGAGTGTTGGGGAAATTACTCCTCCTTGAGGTACCCCCTGATGGAGCAACACTTTTCTGCTCTGCAGACCGTCAAGAGTGACTCTAGTTCTCCTGTTATGCAAGTATGACTGGATCCATTTCATCATGTTGCCTTGGATTCCACTTCTCCTAAGTTTTGCAATGAGGCCATCTTTCCACACCTTGTCAAAGGCCTGCTTGAAGTCGACCCAGATCGTTAGGACCTTTTTCTTCTCCTGGAAGGCATCTTCTATTGCTTGAGACAAGTAAGTAACTTGGTCTTCTATACTGTAGCATTCTCTAAATCCAGCTTGTTCCGGCACCAGGATCTGCTCAGACTCTAAATACCATTCACCGCGTCTGAAATTGCATCAGAAAAATTCATACTATATATATTGAACGTCTAAAGTCTTTAGACGCTCACTAGTCCCAAGGAATTTTGCCGTAAAGAAGCGCCATTCTATAGTCTGCTCAGTTCGAGATATTCTGTATTATTGGGTATGTTCATACCTTAATAGCGAGTATGAAGTTTTTTTTTAAATAAGATTTTAGTACGTTAGAGTAAGCTTTCTTCTGGAATTTAATTTAATTTTAGTTAGTCAGGAGTGCCATCAATTGCTGACTTATACAAAACTATAGAGGGTAGTGTAAGTTGTGTCTATAATTTTTCTATGTATAAGTTAGCAGTATCTTTGATTTGTGTAGCGGCTTTTGAGATAATTTAACGGTATAAGGACTAAGCTTGGTGTAATGTAACAATGAGGTCCGTGTAACCATATTTGATTATTGATAATTTGTATTGTATATACGCGGGTGTGGTTGTGTATTAATTTGTTGTGTTATTTGGTCTGGTAGTCAGGAGGCAGGGGTGAAGGGGATTTAAGATTACAGAGATGGTGTAGGAAACGTGTGTTTAATAATCGTGTTAATTGATAACCTTCCCGGGTCAGTCTTAAAGAAGTTAGGGCTTTGAAATTATTCAGTACCGGGGATTTTGGCTTCAGCGAAGGGAATGTTGTGACGCCTAAGTGCGAGACAAGCACACAAAAGATTCAGGTCAGACCGCGTCTAGGGTTTACTTAACAAACAGAGAGCTAACTGGTGGGGGAGAGAGATAGAAGGGAACTGTAAATTAGTCTGACCCTAGGTAGTAATATCTGTTTAATTTTTGTGCGTAGCTTGTGTGTAGGGGAGATTTATTAATTTAGTGGACACCAGGGTGTAGATGAAGTTTAGGTGGTAATGTGTTATGTATTAGAAAATTTTGAATTGTTATAAAGATGTAGTTATTCTTGTTCTACAGCGTCACGGCGTGGTGGAGGTTATAGATAGCCCTAAGTCTACCACGGACTTTACCTTCTCAGGAGAAGGAGGCACGAGACATCGGCGTAATTGCAGAAACCTGGGTTCGCGACTGTACGGGCACCAGGTTACGTCGGCAAAGCTGAAAGGAAAGAAGAAGTTATCTTGCAGTGAGGACACATAGCTCAGCGGGAACTGGTCTCTAACTCAGGAGCTCTTAGCTCGCAAAGGCCAACTGTTACCACCTTATTTTATGTTGTGTTGCTGTGGTATTGTCGGGCTTAAAGTCTATGGCCGATTTATTCTTGGATAATGCGAATATATATCTGTGAGCCGTATGGATGACCAATGATGATAAGACGAACATCAACTGTGACGGTTGGGTCATAAGGTTGACCAACAGGAAAGTAATGTACACTGGACATCATGGTTGGACATCAAGGACGATACATTTATTTGAAGACGAAGTACAGACGGCCATCATAATTTCATGATAGGCAAAGTACATCATTTACAATTATCAACTGGTCGTTGATCAACTTCACTAGTCGTTACGACCTCAATACGTTCCTGGCGTCAGAGGGACGCACTAGCAGTCTGACATGTCGAGTCAGACTGAAGCTCTACCATGACGTTGTAGGAGAATAGAGTACCTCAGGCTTGGTACGATAAATAAACCGTATTACGGCTTAATCTTCATAATACAATACTCTTGGCGCATTGGGCGCAAGAACAGCAATCTCATCTCATAGATGAATATAAATATATCGCGTCCGGGTCCTTTCTAAACGTGGGACAATACCCCGGACCAAAATCATGTCTGTACCAAATCAATGATATACCATAATGCTTCAAGCGTCATAGCTTGTTGACAACAGATCCAGCGCAGCAAATCGCGCTATTCTATTCAATTATAGTGCACGGTCGCGGACAAACAATGAAACATATAATTACTTTAGATGTGCTCACACGTATGTCTATTAAAATTAGACTGGCATGTAAAAGACTCACACACTTAACTCCCACGCGTAAAAAAGGACTTAACAATACCTTCTCGAGAGAAGGAGGCACGAGACATCGGCGCAATTCCAGAAACCTGGGTTCGCGACTGTACCGGCGGCATGTTACGTCGGCAACGCTGAAAGGAAAGAAGAAGTTCTCTTGCAGTGAGGACACATACCTCAGCGGAAAATTGGTCTCTAACTCAGGAGCTCTTAACTCGCAAATGCCAACACAATCAAAACAGGCGACGGGCCTGGTGTTGTTACGCACTGCCATAATAATGCAGTGAGCCTAAACCCGAAGCTGGTTAACTCGACAGTTTGAAGAATTGTCATCAGCAGTGAAAACAACTACAGCCTTAGGCAACAACGTATCGTTTTAGTTAACAAGGCCCTTGTTACGTGCAGTCTTGGATATCTTACAATATTATACATTGGTATTCTTGTTATGTTCGCAAATATTTTGTAAACAAAATAGTGCTTAAGGGAAAGTCATTATTGAGTTACTTCCCTTGAAAGTTGTGCCGTCTCTTCGATCGAACTCCGCGGGTGAGTTCAGTTTTCTGCGATTTATTCTTCGTTTGGGTAATAATAGATTGTTCTTGCTTCAGAATATCTATGGCCTGAATTTATGTGTATTGTTTGTCTGAGTAGGACGAGTCTGTCTTATATCTGTATATCTTTACATATCTAAGTCGAACTATATGTTCTGTTGTCTCTAGAGAGGTCAAAGGCTATTCGGCGGATGTGTCGCTAGACTGTGGTGTGATTTGGCTTCGTCCCGATAGGTAAAGTAAAGGTAAAGGAACCCGTTACACGCCCATTGAGGCATATTGGGAATATGGTGTTAGGCCCATATTATCTTGACCGTCGGCACACTAGGGGTGATGTGGTCGGCATCACGCCGGCCGCCTTAACCTTCCCAGAGTAGCTCTGGTACCCATTTGGGGCTGGGTCGACCCAGGAGCCGTTTGTGGCCTAAAAATTTTCCGCCTCATCTGGGGATCGAACTATAGACCACTGCGCTAGGAAGCCAGTGCACTAACCACTATGCTACCGCGGCTCCATTTCGTCCCGATAGGGACTGTGTTTTCTATGTCGGCTTGTCGCCGGGAAAAAGTGATCTCAGTATTGGTGGGGAAAGTGATAGTCGTCTAGACCTATCGTGTATGCTTTACCCCAGTGTTTATTCGTATTGCCAAGGAATGGCATTTTCATATTTCTGATACCAAGGTAATAATAGACACTCTTATGAACTCTCGTACGAAGCCACCATTTTCGATAGGTACGATTTGAATGTCTAAGAGAATATATTTGACTCGATGAAAACGACTTCGATTCCTAGCAGCACTATATCCTGTAGATTGCAGTCAATTGTTCATGATCAAATCTACAGAGCAATGAAATGTTTTATGAATGACTAACTTTAGGACAGATTCATTATCTGTATCCAAACGTGAGTGACAGCTCACGAGTGAAGCCATCTTGGAACCAAAACATGTAGTGACTTTCAAGAAGAGAAAAGGGATGCCCGTATTATCGCTTGTTTAGTCCAGAGATCACTGCTACACATGAGAACCCGTTATTAGCGGTTCAATATTATTATATGGAAAAATATGTGCTGAACATTATGTTGAAGAATCGTCGCTAGACGAGATTAGGTTTAGAAGCCATCTGAAATATTGTTTATAAGCTGACGTGCTCAGTCAGTGAAGTCAGATGATATATATGTATGGGCGATACTGAGGGCTTGGCTACTGACAGTCCTTGATACTATTATTCCACATGAGTGCCCATGTAACATAACATTGCAAGACCAGTTATCCACTGTACCATGATGTATTATGCCAACCTGTGATTTGTCACTATCTGTGCTGTCGAGTGTGTACGTCCAATTAAACTTTAGAAAAGGTACACAGTCGTTGGTGTCGATGACTTCCAGCCATACATGAGTGTGAGAAAAGAACATTTGTCAACAACACGAACCCTTATTATCATTCGCACATTATACACTCAATCCATGTCTACACACCACTGCGTAGGTCAAGTTGACATTCCATACACTACAGTGGAGCACACAACACCATAGAGATCTTATCAACTGATGATGATGATGATGTCTGCTTCCATCCACTTATATCTATCTTTTGGTGGATATCATTAACGGGAATAAAAAACCAAAATTATCCAACCTTATCAACTGGTGGACCAGCTTTCTGGGTTTGACCTCGCAGAAGTTCAGAAGTCAACAGAGTACCGATACCAGACCGTTTCCTGTGGCTGATACGACACACTTGCAGTATTGGTTTGCTATTTGTCAACACTTCGTCACGTGACCTGTCAAGTGAATGCAGTATGTAGGTCAGCGTTGTTGACATTTTTACATTAGACATTACAGAGTTTCACAGAACAGTTGGATCAATTCTTGTCAATATTAACAGGAAGACAGTATTAGTGAACTAAGAAGTCCTATTTTCATCGATGGATCTTCTTGTTTTCTGTATATGAACTTTAATATTTAAGGCCAGAATGTTTAATTGAATAAAGTGGCAGGTTGTTTATTTTCATAAAAATAACTTTGCCATTACTGTAAAACTGAGCCTATTTTGCAACACATACTATCATACACATAATTTATATATATTTATGTTTACATGTTATTTGTTTGTATAGTATGTTAGTTTCTATGTCAGCGGGTTGTGTTTAAGGTGGGCGGCGTCCTCACAACAGAATATCCCACGTCATAGAGGGTCCGTTGTGGGCGTTTTCTATAGGTGCAATTTTCTTGATTGAAAATTTGCTGCGACAACTGTTGCTTTTGTGTTAGCTGTGAAGTCTGTAATTATTGTTATTTTTGTAATATTTCTTTGTTCTTTAGTTTTGTTTTGATTTGTTTGTAATTTGTTGGTCTAACCTTTTCTATCTTTCAGTTCTATTCACAATTTTTATTCATATATTGTGACGTCATTTGTGTTGTTATTCTTTGCAGATTCAGTGATTATTTTCATTGATTTCCCTATTTGATTTATTTTGATTTCTGCAAACGTTCTTGTATTGTCAGTCCTATTTGTACTTTATGTATTCTGTTGGTTGACATATGTTTTATATAGGTATATTTCATAAGACACAATTGCCTGTGCACTGCACTTGGATTATGGTATAAACCAGTACCTGATTATTATTACTATTATACAAGACCTTATTAAAGGCTTGTGACCCACAGATATTGAGATAGTATACTGATTAATCAAGTCATTAAGAACTTGTGGTATTATTATTATTTCAGGTGATTAGTATTATTGTTAGACATCATGTCTACATTGGAATACTTCATTACACAAGGGAAAGCCCTTGATAAGACTGGTCAACAATTAGAACAATGGGCTGTTGCTCAATATGAAAAAGCATTAGCTGCAGAAGAGAGAAGAGCTATGGCAGAAGAGAAAAGATTAGAAAGAGAAGCTGAGGCTGCTGCTGAACAAAAGAAATTGCAGATGCAGGTGGAGGAAAGGAGATTTGAAGCTGAACAAAAAAAATTAGAAAGAGAAGCTGCAGCTGAACAAAAAAAATTAGAAAGAGAAGCTGCTGCGGAACAAAAAAGATTAGACAGTGAAGCTGAACAAAAAAAATTAGAAAGAGAAGCTGCTGCGGAACAAAAAAGATTAGACAGTGAAGCTGAACAAAAAAGATTAGACAGGGAAGCTGAACAAAAAAGATTAGACAGGGAGGCTGAACAAAAAAGATTAGATGCTGAAGAGAAAAAAGCAATAAGAGAACATGAATTTGAGTTAGAGAAATTGAGATTGACAAGTATGAGTAATGTTAATCAGGCATCTAGTGGTAATGGTAAACCTTCTACTTACAAGGTTAAGGTTCCACCGTTCAATCAGTCCAGTGACGATATTACATTCTGGCTGGATAGATTTGAACGTTCTTGTCGTACACATAATGTGGATAAATCACAATACGCTAATCAATTATCAGAAAACTTGAAAGGTGAATCTTTGACTAGATTATGCCTTGTAGCAGAAGCAGATAAGGATAATTATGATGTCATTAGGGCGGCTTTGATAAAAAAATATCAGCTAAGTGAGGAAGGCTATCGCCTTTTATTTAAAACGATGGTGCCTGAGACGGGTGTAGAATTCTCAGAATTCACTGCAAAGGCACGTCTCACAGTTGATCGTTGGATTGAGCTTTCCAAAACAGAAAAAACGTATGAAGGACTTATGGATTTGTTGCTCAGAGATAAGATTATGTCATGTGTGAACAAACCTTTCCTTGAATTTATACATGAGCGTAAACCCAAATCTCTAAAAGAAATGGAAGAATATTGTTCCCCAATATGTCACTGCACACCCCGACGTGACTTTTGGCAACACTAAGATTAAGGAGAGTATGCCAGTTGCTTCAGCAACACCATACAATCCCAATTATTCACACAGATTTCAGGGACCTCAAAACAGATTTGATAAAAAAGGTAACCATAATAGTTATCAAAACCAAGGTAACCAATCATTTCAGGGTTCTTCTTCAAAGAACTGGAGACGAGCTGATAGCTCTCGACACAGGGGTGGTCATAATTATAGGAATTTCCGTAGAGGAAGTAATTATAGAAACTATCAGGGTTATCCGTCTTGGAGTCAACAAGATCATAATTACAGAGATACTCATTATAATGAATATGATAATGGTAACCAAGGGAACTATGACTCAAACCCAAATAGGGGTTACAATAGAGGTAACAATAACTACAGAGGTGATAATAACCGAGGTAGATCTCAATACAAAAGACATAAACCACATTTTCAGGCAAACTCTGCACAACAAGAGTCCAATGAAGCCTATAAACAGAGTAAAGATAATAATGATGCTAGTAATATGGCATGTGCCGCTTTTGATTTTGGGAGAGCATCTCAGTGCCCCCAATGCAAAACGCTATTTGAGCCAACCACAGTGTCTACTTTAAGCTGTGGCCATCCTCTTCCTGCTCTTCCGGCATCAGTCGCGCATGATGGAAGAGGTTCTCTTGTCTTACATAAGGGTTTAGTGAATAACAATCCAGTCTCTGTGCTATTTGATTCTGGATGCACCACAATTGGTGTTAGGCAGTCACTCGTAGATCCTTCCCGTGCCACTGGACAAGTAGTCAAATGTGTAACATTTGGCGGCACATTAGAGAAATACTCTACTGCTATCATTAGGATTGCTACTCCTTTCTTTACAGGAGATGTACACGCATGTCTTCTTCCGAATCCGATCGCTGACCTCATCATCGGTCGCATTCACGGAGTCAGAGAATGCACTCCGCAACAAATTTCCACGTGGGAAAGGCAAAACATGCAGATTGCTAACGCTGTAGTCACTAGAGCTCAGGCTCTTAATATGCCTCAAACTTCATCTACTGAAGATAATGAAGTGCATAACCAAGATAATCCCTTGGTAATTTCTCGTGACTCGTTTATAAAACAGCAAGAAGATGATCCCACTCTGAAGAAATTCTTCATTCTTGCAACTAAAGGTGATCCGAATAAAGACACAAGTCGTAAATCGTGGATTACAAAGAAGAATGGCGTACTTGTACGTATGGTTCAAGACTCCATTACGTCAAGTCATTCTCAAATCCTGGTTCCCAAGAATTTGAGAGTTAAAATTTTGCAGCACGCTCACGACTCTCAGTGTGCTGGACACATGGGTTTTTCCCGTACTAAGTCAAGAGTCCTTGCGGCTTTCTTTTGGCCATTGGTAAACAAGGGCATACGGATTTATTGTCGATCTTGTAAAGTATGTCAGGAAGTTAAATCCAAAGGTCCACGGCATGCTGCACCCATTCAGGCGGCGGACATTCCTATTCGGCCGTTCCAAAAAATGGCCATAGACATAATTGGTCCATTTAAGATCAAGTCTGCCAGAGGACATCAGTTTATCTTGACGTGTGTTGATATGTGCACACGTTGGCCAGAGGCTATTCCTCTGAAGAGCATTACTACTGCTGATATTGCAGATGCTCTTTGGCTTATATTTTCTCGTCTGGGGTTCCCCGGAGAGATATTGTCAGACCATGGCACCCAACTAATATCAGATACCATGTCTCAAGTAATGTCTACTCTGCAGATAGATAGATCTTTAAGTAGTATCTACCATCCAATGTCTAATGGTATGGTCGAACGCCTTAATAGAACACTTAAAAACTTACTGGGGAAGATAACTGAGGATCATCCTCAAGACTGGGACAGAGTTTTACCTGCGGCCCTCTTCGCTTACAGAGAGGTACCCAATGAACATACAGGATTTTCTCCCTTTGAACTCGTCTTTGGCGCGCGTCCGCGTGGCCCTATGTCGTTGCTTCACGATCTCATTACATCTGACAATATTGACGATGACACAAAGTCATCCTACGAATATGTCATCGCGTTGAGACAAAAGATTATCGAAGCATGCAAATTAGCAACTTCTTCTTCTGAATTTGCGAAACAGAAGGCAAGGCAATTTGCCAATAAGAAGAGATGCTTACGACAACTTTGTCCTGGTGACAAAGCATTTGTATTACTACCTTGTAGGGAAAACAGATTACTTATTTCTTGGAAAGGTCCGTACGATATAATATCGAAAATTTCCGATGTCGACTATATTGTCGATATTGATGGGAAGCATAAAACCTTCCACATCAATATGCTTACTGAATTCCATGAACGTCCGGATTATTTGCAACCCATTTTCCAAGCAACGGACAATTCTCCAGTACCACATGGTCATTACTCATCACTGTCCGTGATACAGGATGAGGAAACAAGTTTTTCAGATGTAAATCTTCCTCTTCCAATGATCCCACTTCATTCTAGTGAATCATGGAAGAACGTTACTGTCTCCTCTGATTTGTCTCTAGGAGAACAGCGACAAGTTTCAACTATGTTGCAAACATTTCAGGATGTACTCACTGACATCCCTGGACAAACGCATGTCATTGAACATGACATTGTTCTAACTGACCATACTCCTATTAGGATTAGACCTTATCCTATACCTATACATTTTCAAGCACAGGTCGAGAAAGAGTTGGATGAGATGATAGATTTGAAAATAATCGAACCATCCACCTCTGCATATTCTTCGCCGATGGTTATTGTTCGTAAAAAAGACAATAACATACGTCTTTGCGTTGACTATCGAAAATTGAATCAAGTAACGAAGTTCGATGCCGAACCTATGCCTTTACTGGAAGAGCTACTTACTCGACTCTCCAAATCTCATTTTTTCACTAAACTTGATTTGTCTAAAGGATATTGGCAAGTTCCTTTATCTGAACGCGCCAAACCTCTCACGGCTTTTTCAACACCTAGAGGTTTGTTCCAATGGAATTTTATGCCTTTCGGTCTTATGAACGCACCAGCTACATTCGTACGCATGATGCGCCGAATCCTATCTTATCGGTCAGATGTCATTGCATATCTAGACGACATCTGTCTTTTCAGCGATACTTGGGAAGATCACTATTCGGGGTTAGATGAATTGCTGTCTACTTTGCGTGAGCACAACCTGACAGCGAAACCCTCTAAAGCCTATATTGGTTTTAGCGAAATTTCTTTCCTAGGCCACCGAGTTGGTCATGGTTTCCTAAAGACAGAGGACCATAATACTAGTAAGATACTTAACATCTCAATCCCTAAGACTAAAAAAACAGGTGAGAAGTCTGTTAGGTCTTATTCAATTTTATGGCAGATTCATTCAGAATCTATCCTCTATCATGGCACCTCTCTCAACACTTCTAAAGAAAGGTTCGCCTAATGTGGTCCACTGGTCTCAGGAATGCCAATGCTCTCTGGATAAGATTAAAACACTGTTTTCAACACCACCTATTTTAGTGCTACCCACTAAAGATAAGACATTCGTTCTTCGTAGTGACGCTTCATCCACTGGGATTGGAGCGGCACTAATGCAAGAGTACTCTGGAACTCTGCATCCTGTAATGTATATTTCCAGAAAACTTAATGCGGCAGAAAGGAATTATTCGGTATTAGACCGTGAGCTATTAGCTATGGTTTGGTCGATCCTCAAACTACAGAGATTCCTTCTAGGCGCACATTTCATAGTAGAAACCGACCAAAAAGCTCTTACTGCTATACAGAGTAAGAATTTGAAGAGCTCGAGGTCTACTCGATATGCAATTGCTCTTCAACCTTTTCATTTCTCTGTGCGAGCTATTCGTGGATCAGATAATGTGATGGCAGACATTCTGTCAAGATGCCCACATGATTCCACATAACTATTAGGGCTTAGACTTCTTGATATGTCTAGTTCTATAGTAGTTCCTTTTCTATATCATGATAGATACACATTTGTAATTTAATAATATAATGATTGTATCACTACATAGCGGTTCATTGATGTTTATTCACCGCTGTGCTTTGATGATTTTTTCTTCATAAATCATAAATTTAAGATATCTAATGCGAAATGATGATATGAATTTTTTAGGCATTGTGTAATTGCCAGAATTGTATTATACTTTGATGACACCTTCTGGAAAAATATACTTGTAGAGAAATAATTTCTCTCAGTTTATGAGACACATTCTCACCAGTCGCTCCATAAGTCGACTTAGCCTCATATTAGGCGTTATAGGTATTCCTGATATTTTCATCTGCGCATTATTCATGCGTTGTGAGCCTATTGTACGTTGCTCCTAGATGTATTTCAAAAAAAAAAAAAGTTCCATTTTTTTTTTCCCGGGAGGTGTGGTAAGACTGTTACGTGCAGTCTTGGATATCTTACAATATTATACATTGGTATTCTTGTTATGTTCGCAAATATTTTGTAAACAAAATAGTGCTTAAGGGAAAGTCATTATTGAGTTACTCCCTTGAAAGTTGTGCCGTCTCTTCGATCGAACTCCGCGGGTGAGTCCAGTTTTCTGCGATTTATTCTTCGTTTGGGTAATAATAGATTGTTCTTGCTTCAGAATATCTATGGCCTGAATTTATGTGTATTGTTTGTCTGAGTAGGACGAGTCTGTCTTATATCTGTATATCTTTACATATCTAAGTCGAACTATATGTTCTGTTGTCTCTAGAGAGGTCAAAGGCTATTCGGCGGATGTGTCGCTAGAGTGTGGTGTGATTTGGCTTCGTCCCGATAGGGACTGTGTTTTCTATGTCGGCTTGTCGCCGGGAAAAAGTGATCTCAGTATTGGTGGGGAAAGTGATAGTCGTCTAGACCTATCGTGTATGCTTTACCCCAGTGTTTATTCGTATTGCCAAGGAATGGCATTTTTCATATTTCTGATACCAAGGTAATAATAGACACTCTTATGAACTCTCGTACGAAGCCACCATTTTCGATAGGTACGATTTGAATGTCTAAGAGAATATATTTGACTCGATGAAAACGACTTCGATTCCTAGCAGCACTATATCCTGTAGATTGCAGTCAATTGTTCATGATCAAATCTACAGAGCAATGAAATGTTTTATGAATGACTAACTTTAGGACAGATTCATTATCTGTATCCAAACGTGAGTGACAGCTCACGAGTGAAGCCATCTTGGAACCAAAACATGTAGTGACTTTCAAGAAGAGAAAAGGGATGCCCGTATTATCGCTTGTTTAGTCCAGAGATCACTGCTACACATGAGAACCCGTTATTAGCGGTTCAATATTATTATATGGAAAAATATGTGCTGAACATTATGTTGAAGAATCGTCGCTAGACGAGATTAGGTTTAGAAGCCATCTGAAATATTGTTTATAAGCTGACGTGCTCAGTCAGTGAAGTCAGATGATATATATGTATGGGCGATACTGAGGGCTTGGCTACTGACAGTCCTTGATACTATTATTCCACATGAGTGCCCATGTAACATAACATTGCAAGACCAGTTATCCACTGTACCATGATGTATTATGCCAACCTGTGATTTGTCACTATCTGTGCTGTCGAGTGTGTACGTCCAATTAAACTTTAGAAAAGGTACACAGTCGTTGGTGTCGATGACTTCCAGCCATACATGAGTGTGAGAAAAGAACATTTGTCAACAACACGAACCCTTATTATCATTCGCACATTATACACTCAATCCATGTCTACACACCACTGCGTAGGTCAAGTTGACATTCCATACACTACAGTGGAGCACACAACACCATAGAGATCTTATCAACTGATGATGATGATGATGTCTGCTTCCATCCACTTATATCTATCTTTTGGTGGATATCATTAACGGGAATAAAAAAACCAAAATTATCCAACCTTATCAGCCCTCTTTATCAGTACTCAGGAAATGAGAGAGGGAAAACATACCTTTCCACATGCTAATGAGAGGAGGTGCGTGACGGAGAAGCAGCTCAGACGAAGACGGTACCTTCAGAGAGGCACTGAACCGAGAAAGAGGAGAGATAACAGTAGGGTTAGAGAGAATACTTAGAGGGCAGCTCTGAGTTAGCGCTGAAGAATCAATTAACATAGGATTTTCGTGGTGTATTAGTTAGTGCTGCAGGAACACTAGAGCGCTTTGAGACAGTAGTTATTTAGTTATACATCTTCAGTGGAACAGAGTGTTAGTTAATAACTATAGTGTAGTCAGGAGTTGTGGCTCTTACTTAGAGACCCCCACCAAGTATATTTCGTTATCCTTAGTTGTTTAATGCAGGTGTGAAAGAAAGTGTGGATATATATATATATATATATATATATATATATATATATATATATATATATATATATATATATATATATATATATATATATATATATATATATATATATTGTGTCTTTCACTTAAATTGTTCTTTTTCCGGTTGTGCGAACTCGCACTTTATTGTGTTTACTGTGGTATTGATTTGCTTGCTAATAAACTATAAAGTTTACACTGCATCAGTTTATCTTTAACTATACTGTACTTATATGCTTTGTCTGTATAGTGGTGTCTGTGGAATTTAGTGAAACCTTATCTCCTTTCTAGTAGTCAGAGGTGGTGAGACAGTAGCTAGAAAATAAGTCACAAGTGGCGAGGGAGAGTCAATCTAGGTTCTCACCCTTGAAGTTATAAGTCTCATCCTTCCACATTCACTGTCATTCTCATCTAAATCTATCTTTTCAGACTTTCTCACAACAAGTGTCTTGTCTCTGTTCTCAGACAGACTTTTTAACTAGTCTGTCCTAGTAGCTGTACTCTAGTGGTTCTATTCTCAAGGTAGTGGCTGTGATAAACGAGCGCCAAGGCCTTATCGCTCTATCTTTTCCTACATCTCTTTTATTTTATTTTCTCCGACATTTGTGCTCTTTCATCCCACATTTGCTATTTCATCGTTTTGATTAATCGCGACCGGTATCTAGAACCACATTTGTTCTTTCATCGTGGTAAAATAAATTCTTTTGATTGAGTCCCCATACCTGGCATCATCTTTTGAAGTCCACATTGCCTCGTGATAAATCTGGTGAAACACATCTATTTTCATCAAAATCAAACATCTGATCAAAATTTTCGGTTCACTGTCGTGAGGTGGTTTCGAGGAGAAAGGACAGCTTGGATGGAATGGAAGAATAAAGGTAATAATATCTTTTTGATAGTCTACGAGTTCGAAGAAACTGCCTCTCCTCGGGAAATAGTGTACTAGGAATCCTTAATGCAAAAAGAATTCTGGCAACTAAACAGGATATTTTCTGGACGATAAATTCTTCCCCAGGAATCCTACAAAAGGACTGTGTAAAGCACATAAGGTTGAGAAAGAGATTTGGTGTCCAGCCACATTTAAAATATCCCGACCCAATAGAAGTTAATTGAATTATGGCTGAGCCCCCAGGGTGTAGATTTGTATTTAAAACAAAATACAGCCCAAATAAAGTTAACAAGAAAATAACAACAGACGCTGTTAAGTTAAATTGAATAAAAGGGTATAGATTCTCACAGATCGGAATATACACATAAATATGAAAAAAAGTTTAGCAATACTGTTTAGAAAATAAAACAACTAGTATGTCATCATATGGACAGTAGATCTCTTCTATTGCTGTACTGCTGGTGAGTTATACTCATCTTTCCGTAGGCCTGTAGCAGCTGCGGAGATGATTTTGTTTTGGACTCTCTTGGTTTGGTCTGCCCCAACACGTTGGTCTCATAACAGTTAATGGGTTCAGAGGGTGTCAGAGTTTGCTTCCCTGGACTCAGTGCACATCACAGATAAGGATGGGGTAAGTCACCTCTGTTGAATACCTCTTCTGCTTATGGGATGTGTGGTATGGTTACTGGGTGTTAGGATGTGGTTTGGTATGGTAAGGTAACCTGGTTAATAGGGTATGGTGGGTAGGGGTAATCTTTGGTACCGTGGACTCGTACCCTGGTTTGTACCATGGACCCATAACCTGGTTTAGGTAAATTGTAACTGCAACCTGGGTTAGTACCGTGTAACCGCAACCTGGGTTAGTACTTTGTAACCGCAACCCGGGTGGATTTGCTCAACTGAATTCACTACAAATTCTTGCAACAAGTAATACCCACTCTGGGGCCTATAGATTGCGTCTGCTTCGAAGGATGATTAGCGGTCTAATCGCTTAAAATTCCCTCCTCAAATCCCAGGATGCTGTTCCCGGGCAGGGGTGGGTTGTGTCTTGAGTGGCATTGTTGCAAATTCTATTTTGGTCCCAGGGGTATTAAGTTATCCTCATCTCAACTGGCCCTGTATCCCCGGTGCAATTGTCTGCAGCTTAAGGCAGGGTGCCTGCCTATTCCCTGATTTACGTCCAGTTCGTGACACAAACAAAGTGTTGACTTCCGGACTATCATAGCACTATTTTTCACCTTTCAAGTGGAAAGACTTACATTGGGCAAGGGAATAATTTATTACCTTTGGCCGTGTGAATCCAGAGGCTAGCGAATACTGTGAAATCTAGGACTAGAGAGAGAGAGACTTTATCATTATAAGAATGAGAAAGATATCTGAAGGGAATATGTTTTCAATCTAGCGATAGAGATTTTTAGAGGAATAAAGTTATAGACCGAAGAAAAAGTCGGTGAGAAGTCGTTACACGACATTGACTATTGTTAACTTTGAAGCGAGCGCGGCTGATACAAAAGCTTAGTCTCTTTATAGCTCTGCCTCTGTCCATACAAGCGACGGGTCACCACATTGGGACAATGGCGCTGGTAGACGCACAGCTTGGGTTCTCATGTTGTTTAAACCAGCCGCCATGTAATACCAGGCAAGCCAGGCAACGAAAGTTGGTCGCGAATTGCCCCACCCACCTTTGGACTGACAGGGGACAAGAGAGATCCTGGGAATGAGTGACCAGTAGGTCTCTTAGCTATTGGTTGTATGGGCGGAGTTGTACGTCACCAGTAAAAGGGACCAAAATTTGACTTTTAGAGATATAATGTACCTCGCAGTTCGCTAGAGAGAGGAGTCCAGTTTTTCAACATTGCGGCATAAAGAAAAATTCCTATCGCATAGCCTGCAATTAATTCAGTGTGGATAAATATTTCATATCTGTGTGTATTGTGTTCTTAAAGAATTTTGCGAAGGGAAAAGAAGTCCATCAGGTCTGAGTCTACACGCTACGTGTCTGACGTCTAACCAGAATTAAGTTATCAAAACGGACATTTAGTTTGCAGAATTCGTCATAATACATTTTTCTTTCCTCAGTAAAAAAAAGGAATATTTCTCGCCCACGATACAAACAGTGGACGCAGCATTTTTCGTCAACATGTATCACATGCGCACAAGTTCAATACATAGTTATAACAAGTTCAAATCACTCAAAAGCTTACTAAGGAGTCAAGCTAAAGCTCACAGTTGATTACTCATATTAAGTTCAGCTCCATCGAATGCTTACTACAGAAGTCAAGCTAAAGCTCACAGTTGATTACTCATATCAAGTTCAGCTCCATGTAAAGCTTACAACAGGAGTCAAGCTAAAGCTCACAGTTGATTACCCATATCAAGTTCAGCTCCATCGAAAGCTTACTACAGGAGTCAAGCTAGGGAGCTCAAAAGTAGAATCTCATATTTATACCAAGTGCAACACACTCTTAAGCGCATTCTATGAAGCAGACTCCAAAGTATATTTTATGAATCACGATTACATACTCAAGATAATGAGTCTACATATCTAGAACATCACGTGAAGATATCCAGTCTGAACAGTACCCTCCGGAGATTAGACAACAGTTTTCATCAGAACGTCCTCGACTTAGAGATACCCCACTTGACATAACTTATAACAACTTGGGACATTCTATGCATACATGTGAATCATCCTATCCGGGGGAAGAATTTAGAGACACATGGACTGTGTAGATTACTCACCATTTTGGTAACACGTGTCATATCACATCATCATCATTTCGCTTTACACAAGCTCATTCTTAATTAACTACTACTTAATTAACTACAATATTAATATCTCATCTGCGTGTTTTGTGTGAATCGTCTTTTACCATCATCACGTTCTAACCATTACTAACCCTATATGGGTATATATTTAGTTAATAAATCCAATAATCGTGTGATCATTATCTAGTTTGTTAATGTATCACTAGTGCTGTCGGTGTTAAATATTTACATATAGGGAAATTTCTATACTCAGATGAGGTTGGGGACTTTTTCTGTTACAGATCTAAGGGCAGAAGCTAAGGTCGTGGAGAAACAGAACTCTTTCCAGAATTAACTAGAAAACACCGTCCAGTGGAAAGCATTCACATTCCCTTCTTCTTGTCCGTATCTCGAATAGGTCTTTATTCTTTCTTAACGAGCCAATTTCTAGAGAACTTCTACCTAATATCTCATAGGCTATTCCTGGCACAAACTACTGTCGTAGTTGCCCCAATACTCACCACACGACAGTGGCCAATCCAATTGTACATTCACCTACACACACCACTTCTATGCGGTTTGACTTTCAATCCCTCTTTCCATACTTTATCAAAAGCTTTTTCTAAATCTTCCCAAACCACTAGCGTGTGTTTCTTTTTTTTCTTGGAATGCATCTTCGATTTCCTGAGCTATATATGTAATCTGATCTTCAGTGGATATGTGTTGTCTGGATACTGTTTGTTGAAGAATTAATATGTGTTCGTTTTCCAGGTGCTACATCAGTCTGGTATTAATCATGCGCTCCATTAGTTTTCCTACACAGCTTAGTTTGCTGATTGGTCTGTAACCATTGGGTTCCTACAGATCCTTGTCTTTCCTTGGTATAGGTATCAATATAGCTTCATTCCATGCCTGCGAGACAACTCCTCTTTTCCAGCTGTAGTGTAGTACTGCCAGAAGCTTCATTTTTGCCTTCGTGCCAAGTCCTATTAACATTTCATTGGATATTCCTTCTTTTCCAGCTGCGAATTAGGCACCACAAAAAATTTTTTGCTTCGCGGACATGGGTGATTAGCACGATTTTCGTTCAACACGGAACACCGGTAAATACCTGTAGGAGCAATCCAGCCTAATTAATGACGCAATCACTTCTGCGGTCCCCCAATTATACAGTATAGGCCAGATTAAACAAGATAAAGACTTTAATACTGTGTCTAGTAACTGATAGAAGAATGAGAATAGTACAGGACAGACGGTAGGTTTTGTATTGTATATGCATTTAAATAAATAAATAAAGAAGGAAACAGTAGGGGGAACCACAGACATGATTGTATCATTAATTAAGCTGGATCGCTCCTAGGTACATATCCCACTAATGACCCCTGTTCACGAAGAACTATTTTTTGTGGTGCCTAGTTGGCAGGCGGGATAGTGCTATTCCGCAGCTAGGCGGTGTTGCTTTTCGGAAGGTCCTGAGTTCGATTCTTCGGTAAACCTCTCACTTCTCTCATGTTTTTCTATTATCTAGTTTTCTACTTTATTTCTCACGAGTGCCTGAAACATACCTTTATGTGTGTAATATTTATTTAATCTTTACTTTACATTTACTTTTTCCTTCCGCTACTCGTGAACCGAAGTGTGAATCTGAAGTTCAGCCAAGTGTATAGCCTTAACTGCCTTGAGCCCGTGTTGATGTAGGATGTCAGTTATGTTGTCTATACACCTGCCTCTTGATCTTCCCCGTGCTCTGAACCCAGATATATCCAACAAGCTAAAGAAAAGGAACTGCTAGTGAGTGTAACTGTGGCACCGATAAAATGACTGCTGATCATCTGCTTCAATGATGCCCAACATATGAGGAATAGAGGAAGCGCTTATGGCCGCCACCAGTATCATTCCTCTACAGAGATACCAACAGCCTCCAACTGACCACAGCTTTATTTGAACATATTCAAGGCGACGTCGAAGAAGAAGAGGAAGATAAAGGTCGGATGTGTCGACCGAAAGGTGCAGATATCACAGCTTAGGCGCAAACAGACACAACGCAACCACCGTCCTTTTCAGGGCGAACGAGGAAGAAGAAGAAGAAGATCAGGTTACCGAGGACTTCGCCGCTAGAGGAAGATGCCGTAATAATAACGGCAGTGTCTTGTACGTCGTTTTCGTATATTTGTGTTTGCAAGGTAAGAAATTTCTCACCCTTCAAATAAAGATGTCGTACAAGGCGACTATTATTATTTATATTATGCATATTATTTTTCCACTGTTTGAAATGTATATATCTAATGCCATTCGCCATTTTTTATTTTTATTATAAATAAATTTATTTATAAATAAACATTAATTTGGAAAAGCAAACCATAAAATGCACACAATTTTGTATAGTATGTAATTTTTAAAATTTAATGCAGAAAGATATTTTATTTGTTTTATAGGATTGTGCAACTCTTTTTAATATAATTATACTGCATTGCATATGTTTTTATTTCCCTTTCTACCCTATTTAGACAATTATTATTTCCCTCTAAAGAATTGAAAATATTATTGTTATCCCCCTTCATTGTATAGGCAAAAGTTTTACAAGCTTGACAGAGTAAAACAGTAACTATTACTTCTAGTTTGGGATAGCAATAATTGAACTGTTGAAGTTATAAATGCCCATACAATAGCCTGTTTATTGCGCATACAATCTTTACTTTAAATAAATAAAGAGGGAAACCGGAAGCCTGTAAATAGTAAATAAATAATACACACATAAAGGTGTGTTTCAGGCACTCATGAGAAATAAAGAAGTAGAAGCCGAGACAACAGAAAAACATGGGAAAAGTGAGAGGTTTACCAGAGAATCGAATCCAGGACCTTACGAACGACAACACCGCCTACCTACGGAATTGTACTATCGTCGTTGCCAACATCTGCCAAATTCTTCTTCTTCTTCTTCTTCTTCTTCTTTATCTTCTTCTTCTTCTCCGTACACTCTCAGACGTCCACGAATGTTTACAAAGAAAGCAGTATTCAGTTTGAATCTATGTGAATCTTCGGAGAGCGTTTCCACAAATGGTACTGGTGACGACCACATGTGCTTTCTCTGTTCCTCATATGTTGGGAAACTTTGAAGCAGATGTTCAGTAGTCATTGTATCAGTGCCACAGTTACACGTATCAGCAGTTTCTTTCTTCAGCTTGTTGAATAGATGGTGTCTCAATCTGTTGTGGCCAGTGCGGAGTCTGAAGATTACCAGTTATTCTCTTCTGTTGAGCTGGTAGTATGCATCATTTTGTGTGTGACCTGGATGCTCTATATCCCATATGTTTCTATATCTGATTCTGATAAAACTCTTCGCCTCCTCGAAAGTTACGCTTGCATCAGGCTGAGATAGATTTCCACCTTCCTTTGGCAATCTTTCAGCCTCTTCATTGGCGGTGATGTTACAATGAGATGGGATCCATTGGATCACAAACTTTTGAATCGTTGACATAGATTGTGGAGCACAATTCTGAGGTCATCCAGGTCTGTATTATTTCGGCTTTTCAACGCTGCAATTACTGACTGTGCATCGGTAAATATAAGCAACTTGTCTGTCTGTGCTTTCCTCTGTCATTATAACCTCTGCTGCAGTTTTGGAGGTCTCTGCCTCTGCTCTGAAATTAATAGAGAATTTTGTTGTTGCCACTGACAGCTATTTTGTGCACCAGTGCTTAAGGTCAGAAAGACACCTCCATCTCCATTTTCTGTTGCATTTGGTGCTGATTGTTGTGGTCGTGGTTCGTCCTTGAGTTATTACTGAATATTACTTTTAATGTGATTCCCTCAAAGTTTATAATCTCAGGGTGTCATTGGGTGACTCCTTTCGAACCCCATCGATCAATTATAAATATTATTGTTGTTAGCGAGCAATCGTGCATAATCAATCTGAATGAATATAAACAATGGGCTCAACTGGTTAGCCAACTCTGAATGTCATCTTCTTCTTCTTCTTCCGTCCTTAGCCAGAGACCGACCAAGCAGTCAGAGGCCATCACGCCTTGTGGCGTCTTAAGGGAAACAGCAGATTGATTTTCTCTGTTGTAGTTTTCCATCACGCCTAGCGGCGTCTTTAGGGCAACAACAAATAGATCCATCTGCCGTTGTTTCCGTAATCGGTGTGACAAGCCAACGGGTGATCAGCCCATTGGTCATCAATGGAGCAAAACTCCTTCTGTTGAGTCCATCAAACAACATATTTATTAACGTTACAGTTTGTTCATTTAATACTTCATGCATAATATTATTCATCATCTATAAATTCATCTCCAATTAGTGCAGTCTAGTCCGAACAGTTATATCAATTATTATCGTCGACAAAACATGGTAGATTATATATACTGCTGAGACCTACCAGCTTGCGAATATGTATCATAAAATGATCAAATCCTCCCGTACTCAATAACTAATGGTTATCCTTAACCATTCTTACTTTAATCATAATTAGGCCTGACCCTCTAGCCAAAATTCACAAAGAAATACTTGCACTATAAAATATCCTGGGAGTAAACAGAATGCGTCCGTCTCGTTCGGAGCTTATAATCAAAAGAGTAAACGTAAAACGTAAGTCAAGCGGGACCATACCAACCCTGACACGTCATAAAGTTACTATACACTTCGCGTTCAATAAAATACCGTGAAGCGTGAAAACATTCTATATTTAAAACCATCTCAAGCATCCAATGTGCAACCTTAAAAATGCTCACAACTGTAGCAGACGACATCGTTTAAACGTATCGTAACATTCCCCTGACCGACGGGGGTAAAAAAAATCTATTCTATAGATATTTTTGAATGAACTAGATGAATTATCATAACAAAATTAACAACACACGATATATGTCCTACGATGTTCTGCCTAGAACAATGTCGTAAGTCATGTCAACATAATACCTGTCATATAATACATGAAAATTATATTAAGTTAACTAAAGAAAGAGCCAACTGTCAGGAAGGATAGTAAATAATTATCTATGTAACTAAAATCGTGTGTTGTATCATAAAATATACTAACTAATTATAGACTTAACTAAATAATCAGTGTAATATGAGTAGTATGTAATAGAATTAAATTGTAATTAAATAAACCAAAGTATTGTATCAATATGCAAGAAAGTAAAGAAAAGTAAGAAAAAGTACGATGGAGAATATATGAGAGTTAAGTAGTAAGAAAGTAATAGATTAAAATAAAATAGATATGTACAGAATTAACTATGTAATAAAATTAATGTATCAGTTAAAGAAAGAAAGAAAAAATATATCATGTTATATCATAATCAAATTCACATAAGTACTTAACTACATCAAATAGTAACTAATTATATCACTGTAGTACTGATTTCAATGAACTGTATGATAATGTTTTGTTTTCTATTCTTTTTTTATATATATTTATCTTTTTCACACTGTTTTTTTATTTTATTCAATTCCAAAGTAATGAAATTCATATTATCAGTCATGAGGATCAATCTGTACTTATTTTCCTTCATGTGTGTAAACTACGGTTTGTTCCATACGAAGAGAAAATTCATTCCACAAGCGATAATCTTGAGTTACACCGATCCAATTTAAATGTATGTAAACGTAAGTTCCATCCTATGTGTACTCGATTTTTGATTGTAGATCGTATCCGATTGCTTTAGACATGTATGGAGACCAAACAAAGTCCCTTGAAATTTAATCGAAATTGATAACGTTCCATGAATATTCTGTCATCATGCGCAATGTTCCCAGTCACTTATGTTATTTGAACTATCAAAAGTTGTATAGGAGTTTGTAGACTTCCATAAGGAACATCATTTCATGGCTCCTTATGAGTAAACAGTAAGTCTTGTTATGAATATGAATGAATAACCTTGAGTATCTAAGTCTCTTCCGTTCTTTGGGTTGTTAATTCTCAATGGAAGATGACGGAAGACGCGACAGGGAGTCTGCCATAACGTTCTCGCTGCCAGGAATTGATTCAATTTGAAAGTCGAACGGTTGAAGTAATATTGCAAATCGTGCCAGTTTTGCATTCTTGTGGTTAGCTCGTCTTAGTGATGCTACTGACTTCTGGTCAGTGTGTATGATAAAGGGTGCGCCAAGTAAAGACTTTTCGAGTTTCTGAATAGCCCATACTACCACTAACAACTCCTTATCTATCACGGAGTATTTGGTTTCGGTATTGGTGAGCTTTCTCGAAATAAACATCGTTTGGTGGAGTACTCCTTCGTGTTCTTGTAGAAGACTACCTCCGATTCCATAATTGCTGGCATCTGTGCGTAAAATGAAAATTCTTTTAATATCTGGCAACCTTAAAATAGGTGGCCTGGAAAAGAGTGATAATATCTGATGAAATGTTTGTCACAGTCTGCCGTCCAGGTCACTTTCACAGGCATGTCCTTTCTCAAAATTGAGGACAAGACAGCTGTGATGGATGATAAATTAGGTATGAATCTTCTATAGTATTGGACGAGACCTAATAAACTCCTAACTTGTTTTTTTTTTGTCTGAGGAATTGACAAATTTAAAATTTTAGATATATTATGGGGAACAGTTTGGATACACCCCGCCCCAATAATATGTCCAAGAAAAGTTATTTCATGAAAAACCACTTGTATTTTAGTGGGTTTAGTAGTTAATTTATTTTCTCTTAAGATTTCCAAAACAGAACAAAGTCCAGAAAAATGTTCCTCCAATGACGAACTAAATAAGCATATGTCGTCAATGTATGTGATAATATCCTGTCTGTGTGATAAAATTTGTCGCATCATGCGAATAAAAGTAGCCGGTGCGTTCATAAGCCCAAAAGGCATAACGTTCCACTGGTAAAGACCTTGTGGAGTCGAGAACGCAGTAAAATATTTGGCTTTTTCGGTTAATGGAATCTGCCAATATACCTTGGTTAAGTCTCTTTTAATGAAAAATGTTGCAGTAGATAGACGAGTAAGTAAGTCGTCAAGAATAGGATGTGGTTCACAGTCAGCCACTGTTTGAGCATTCAACTTGCTATAGTCTACACATAAACGAATGTTGTTGTCTTTCTTCCTAACAATAACCAAAGGTGAAGAAAATGGGGAGTTACTACTCTCTATAATTCCCAAGGACAACATTTGATTAAGTTCCATCATTGTCTTACTGAGATAGTGGACTGGAGCCGAATATGGGTGTACGCGGATAGGTGTATCTTCTTCTTCTTCTTCTTCTTCTTCTTCTTCGTTCGTCCTGAAAAGGACGGTGGTTGCGTTGTGTCTGTTTGCGCCTAAGCTGTGATATCTGCACCTTTCGGTCGACACATCCGACTTCTGCACGGCATTTTTTAAGGACCGGGTTTGCCTTCCCATTTCGATCCATGCTCGCTCAGCCAGCCTGCACTGCTGCAGACTATTTCCAGGACTACCACGTGGAGGTGGAGCACGGTCTTGACCAGCTCTGGTTCGCTGGTCCTGACGCAGGCAGTCAAGCTATGAGTCGCTGACTGCATTCACTATTGCTGCATCTTGGGGTCCCAGATAGGTGTATCATCCTTAAGTATTATGTCGTTACTAATACATGAAGTGCGACCCGGCTGATCAGTTAACACATCTGAAAAAAGATTCCAAAAGATCAGCAATCTGTTGATGCTGTTGCGGTGTAACCGACAGAGAAATGGTTACATCTCGCCAGGATTCTGTAGCCTGTAAAGCAGGAACAGGTAAAGAGGTTTGTACCTCAGGAAAAGAAGATTCTTCTTCCTGAATTACAGATAGATTAGCATATTGACAAGAACCTATTGATTTATCCTCCAGATCATGAAAAATGGATTGTAGGTGTTGAGGGCGAGTGTGAAATTCCTTAAGCATTTTGATATGGTATATTTTATTATGACCCTTAATGTCTAGAATATAGTCAACGTCAGAAATTCTGTCGACAACTATGTAAGGACCATTCCATGCAATTAATAGTCTATTTTCTTTTCGTGGGAGCAACACAAAAGCTTCATCACCTGGAAATAACTGACGTAATCGTCTATTTCTGTTCTGAAACTCTCGAGCTTTAAGTTTCGCAGCCTCGGAAGAAGCTGTTGCCAACTGGCAAGCATCAACAATTTTCTTACGTAAATTGATGACATATTCATATGATGACTGGGTATCCTGAGTCATCTCAGCGTGTGACATGATGTTTCTGCGCATGTCAGTAGTAGAATGAAACAACATCGTCTCATGCGTAGTGCAATAAGTACTGGACATTGTATGCAACACCAACATGAAAAAGATAAATAATAACATTTTCTTAAGAAAATGCGTGTAAGTAGAAAATGAGAAGTGTCTAACCACGATAGTGGATGTCAAACAAAATGACAATCTTATACTTGTGAACATAGGCCACAAATATAAACAGAAAAATCTGTATGAGTTAGAGGTCATACCAGATATATATCTGCCTATTGGTACATCATAGGATGTACGCACAACAGTGTCTACCTGAGTGACAGTTGATGTGCATGTAGTGTAAATGTCACTACTACTTGGTATCTCACTCCTGACCTCATCATTATTAACATTGAGTGGGATAATGTCATCATCTTCATCAGTTTCCAGAATGGTGCAGAGACCAAAATTGGAAAATGCTGTGCCACATGCATTCATTTTATTGGCACGAAGTTTAGCCATCGCAACGACAGCATTAGCATTGCTATAAAATTGCAAATTCTTCTTTTCCCATTCATTAATCTCTTCTGGTGTACAATCTTGACTGCCGGGGATGCGTCCAACCATCAAGTCAGCAATTGGATTTTTCAACATGCAGACCTTAACATTACCTGTAAAAAATTGTGTGTTAACATAAGTAATGGCAGTTGGATAGTACTCAATAGTACCACCAAAGGTAATACACCTGACAAATTCATTTGTAGAACAACTTGGATGGACCAAGGATTGCGTGACTCCGATGGTGGTTGGTCCTGAGTCTCTCAAAACAGATACTACCGTACCATTGACTATCCCTCTATTGAAGACTAGAGAGCCTGTTCCGTCGTTAGCCGAGAGACTAACTTCTGGCGAAATGTGTCCACAATTCAGCCCTGTTTCTTTGGCCCTCTGAAAAATAACATTACATTCTTGGCAACTATTTGCCACATTATAATTAACGGCATAACATGTAGATGATGATTGCACCTGATTATTGTTATCTGTGACACTTGGGGTCGTACCGGTAGTGAGTGCCGCCCCTGCACTGTGATCAAAGTGTGCTGGTCTACGTGAATGAGACCGCTGTCGGAGATGGTCACCGGAATTATTACGATGTTTATTATTGTAGCTATTGTTTCTAGATCTGGAATTTGGATTACTGTTATTCCATCTGTTACCATTGTTATTTGTATTAGAATTATATGATCTATTCCAGTTTGAATTTAGTTGACCGTTGTTATTATTTCTAAACTGAGGTGACTGATGCCTGAATTGCTGTCTACCTCGGTTGAAATTATCATAGGCATTATTATTTCTAGAATAATTATTGTTATCGTTATTTTTGTAGTTATTTTGTCTGGGATAATAGTTGTCATATCTCTTCTATGTGAAAAATTCCTATCAAGGCTATGAGCTCTTGATCTATCCTTACCATGGTATGCCATATTAGAAGCAACTGGTAATGGTTCTCTTAAATGCGTGTTTGCAAAACACGACCCTTGATGTGCAAAACAATAATTAACAGCAATCTCCTCCATAGCAGATAGCGTAGAAGGTTTGCGTTCTTGTAAAAATTCACGAAGTTGTTTGCTAACGGAAGATAAAACTTTATCTCTTAGAATCAAATCTGCCAATTTATCATATGAGTTATTAAAACATTACCCTTACCGTATCATAATTATTACGACCTGTAGGCTCCATAGATCGTATGGCTGTTAATGGATCTCCAGGCAAAAAATTCCTCAAGTTTTAAAACCCAACAAGGTTTATCAATTTTGTTAGCTTGACATATTTGTTCAAATCTAGCCAGATAAGACGTTAAATCGTCTGAATTTGGGTTGTAAATTGGTAATCTAAACATGTAATAGCCCTTATTATGCTCTGATGAAGGTGTAGTATGTGACCCTTCATTATTGCTAACTGTAGGAATTTGTGCTCTTAATCTTAATTCTTCTAAACGAAGAAGTTGTAACTCTTTTTCTTGTTGCCTTATTATTTCTTCTTGTTTCCTTTTATTTTTTTCCGCAATACATTTCATTTCTTCTTTTGCCTCTTGTTCCTTTCTCATTTTATATTCCTTTGCTTCGCGTTCTTCTTCTTGATGCTTTAATTTGGCCTCACGTTCTTCTTCTTGACGCTTTAATTTGGCCTCACGTTCTTCTTCTCGCTTAGCAATTGCTTTTTGTTCTTCTAATTCCCTCTTTCTATCTGCCTCCTTAGCTTCTGCCTTCGCTAGTTCCGCCACTGCAAATTCGCGCAGTGTTTCTCCTTTTAAAGAAAATTCTTTTCCCAGTTTAACAAAATGCTCTAAAGTGAATATCTTAACTTAATAATATATTTATTTAGTCAACTATAAATCTTATTCAACAATAAAAATCAATCAATCAATTATATGTGCCTAATGGCCAACGTAGTACTATTACTAAGTACCCCTCAATCTGCTTACCATCTTCAAGGTAAGATCTAACTTTTCTATTTATTTATCAATATTTTATCATATCATGCCATATGTAGCATGTGAAAACAGTAGTGACGTGGACTACTAGTGCAAATTGATACAATCAAATTAGTCATCAAGTATTTTAGACGAAATTAATCCTATGTTTCATATTATTGTTATCTTATATTTATTTTATTCTATTATCAATATAATATAATTATTAATGAATACAATACCGTAGACACATTAAACCAAAGTGGTACCACACAAAATCACGCCACAATCGACAGTTTACAGACATTAAAAATGATCCTATAAACAAAATCAGAAATCGGAAGTAGTAACGTACTAACTGAAAGTAGGTCAAATTACACCACACTAAAAACGATGACGTAAAATGGACTCATTGACAGTCGTTACAATACATATTCAAAAATAAAAGATAGTCAGATTAGAATTAACAATTGATAGTACACACAAATGACGAAACTGAATAAAATGACAACTTATTACAGTAAAAATACAACAAGTATATACATAACTTCACAGCTAACACCTAATATTAAATAGATGCAATTACAAGCAGAGTATTCCACGGTTTTTTTAGCGGATCTCTTGTACAAAATTGCAAATATTCAACAAGACCTAAAGAAACGATCAGGATATCTGAGGTCTGCTGACGCTGACATAACAGGTATCCTGATTCCCGCCAACCGACCCGCTAAGTGAAAATCCAGACAACATTATAGAACAAAACATGCAAAGTATGAGAAAAAACATGCATGCCAAAGCAATGGACGACACTTGCCGTTAGGGCCATAACGTGTACTTATCTTTAAAAGGCGAATTCAATCGTCCGCACAATGCTGGCATACACCAACATCCAGGCATAGATGTATGGATTATTCCTGATAAACATCGTTGGCGTTGATTAACTTGAATTTCTGTGCATCTTGATGTATTTGACAATTGACTTTGCTCTTGGATATCAACGGCTGGTTCATTGTCGTCTGGGAAGGTTATGATGTCATAATTGTTCGCAATGCGCATGTGTGTTGAACTGTTCACAATTTCACGCAATATGTTCGTCAGGGAAGTTCGAAAAAAACACGATATTCTTGATAGTAGAATATTAACTTTGAAGTGAAATAGTTATTTCACAACCACGCTGGCCTACCATCTGTTGAGGGCGTGGTTGTTCCTTGAGTTATTACTGAATATTACTTTCAATGTGATTCCCTCAAAGTTTATAATCTCGGGGTGTCATTGGGTGACTCCTTTCGAACCCCATCGATCAATTATAAATATTATTGTTGTTAGCGAGCAATCGTGCATAATCAATCTGAATGAATATAAACAATGGGCTCAACTGGTTAGCCAACTCTGAATGTCATCAATGGAGCAAAACTCCTTCTGTTGAGTCCATCAAACAACATATTTATTAACGTTACAGTTTGTTCATTTAATACTTCATGCATAATATTATTCATCATCTATAAATTCATCTCCAATTAGTGCAGTCTAGTCCGAACAGTTATATCAATTATTATCGTCGACAAAACATGGTAGACTATATATACGCACTGCTGCGGTGCAGTCAGTCGATAGTGATACCTCCCAGCTTGCGAATATGTATCATAAAATGATCAAATCCTCCCGTACTCTGAACTTCATTAACTAATGGTTATCCTTAACCATTCTTACTTTAATCATAATTAGGCCTGACCCTCTAGCCAAAATTCACAAAGAAATACTTGCACTATAAAATATCCTGGGAGTAAACAGAATGCGTCCGTCTCGTTCGGAGCTTATAATCAAAAGGGTAAACGTAAAACGTAGTCAAGCGGGACCATACCAACCCTGACACGTCATAAAGTTACTATACACTTCGCGCTCAATAAAATACCGTGAAGCGTGAAAAACATTCTATATTTAAAACCATCTCAAGCATCCAATGAGCAACCTTAAAAATGCTCACAACTGTAGCAGACGACATCGTTAAAACGTGTCGTAACACTGATCTAGCTGTGTATACATGGGTCCAGGTGTTGCGTGGGTAATTTTTCTATATGTATTTTCTCGCTATGGATTTTCTCTCTGTTGCAGTCTGGCTCTTTTTTCTTTCAATTCCAGGAACGTTTTCTGTCTTTTCAGGGAAACGATGTTGTTTCCAAACTGGAAGCTTGTGTGCAGTGTAGATGGGTTTGATAGTTGATATTGCATTTATGAAAACTGCTCTTCTCTGTCGTTTGGTTAATTCTACAAAGTGGCTTCGTTTGAGTCTTTGCCTTCTAAGAGCATTCATTCTATGGCACATTGGATGGTCTGTTAGTCTCGTGAATTTTTCGGCTTGTTGCTGAGCCTTCTGTCTCTTCTATCCTCCATTGGCTGGAGGCATGTTTTTTTGGTTTGGTTCGGTTGTTGCCTTCTTGTGGTGAGGCGCGTTCCTGTGAACCTGTTTGGTTATATCAGAGCGCATGTACCAACCAAACATAAGTGAACTCCCTTCACTGCTAATCCGATCAGCGTTGATAGATACTAAGTCCTGAAAAGGACTAACATTATCTATCTGCTAGCGTAAAGCCCTACAAAGGACTTGCCAGCTACGCCAACGCTGCCGAGCTAATGTAGATTTTCTACGTTTAAGGACTAGTTTGGAGCTCTGTGGTTTATACGAGAGGGAAAATACTGTGTACGTTGTTTTTCCTTTATTTATCTTCATGAGTTATGTTTTGACCCACTCTTCCAGTGATGTTAGTGCTTGCTGCATCCGAATGTTTGTCTTCAGAGATCTACAAGGCTAAGTCATCTGCAAAGGAAGTATTGTGTGTTATTCTTTGAATATTTTCTGTTATGTCATTTATGTATGCAATAAATAGAGTAGGTGACAGGACTGCTCCATGTGGGACCCCGTGTTCCAATATAAACTTTTTACTAGTCTGTCCTAGTAGCTGTACTCTGGTGGTTCTATTCTCAAGGTAGTGGCAAACCCAATTGTACATTCACACACACACACACACACACACACACACCACTTCTATACGGTTTGACTTTCAATCCCTCTTTCCATATTTTATCAAAAGCTTTTTCTAAGTTTACCCAAAAGTTTGTTTTTTTTTTGTTGGTCTTGGAAGGCATCTTCGATTTCCTGAGCTATATATGTGATCTGATCTTCAGCGGATCTGTGTTGTCTGGATACTGCTTGTTGAAGGGTTAATAGGTGTTAGTTTTCCAGGTGCCACATCAGTCTGGTATTAATCATGCGCTCCATTAGTTTTCCTTCAATGCTTAGCATGCTGATTGGTCTGTAACCATTGGGTTCTTACAGATCCTTGTCTTCCTTTGGTATAGGTATCAGTATAGCTTCCTTCCATGCCTTCGGGACAACTTCTCTTTTCCAGCTGTAGTTTAATACTGTCAGAAGCTTCTTTTTTGCCTTTGTGCTGAGACCTATTAACATTTCATTGGAAATTCCATCTTTTCCAGCAGGCGATTAGGCACCACAAAAAAAATATAGCTTCATGGATCAGCGTCATTTTCATTCAACACGGAACACCGGTTATGTACCTAGGAGCAATCCAGCCTAATTAATGACGCAATCACTTCTGCGGTCCCCCTATTATACAGTATAGGTCAGATTACACAAGACGAAGACCTTAATACTGTGTCTAGTAAATGATAGAAGAATGAGAACAGTACAGGACAGAGGGTAGGTTTTGTATTGTATAAGCATTTAAATAAATAAAGTAAACAGTGGGCGGAACCACAGAAATGATTGCGTCATTAATTAAGCTGGATCGCTCCTAGGTACATATCCGGTGTTACGTTTTGAAAATCACACAAATGACACATGTTCACGAAGCACTATTTTTTGTGGTGCCTAGTTGGCAAGCGGGATAGTGCTATTCCGCAGCTAGACGGTGTTGTTTTTCGGAAGGTCCTGGGTTCGACTATGTGTGTCACGGATTTGCCTCCCCTGCTTTGCAGTAGTGGTCCAACAGTGGCCAAAACTCAAGAGTATCTAATATGGCTCTTCAAAGGTCTACTTTCGCACAAGATTACTCTTGATGATGCTTCTATCTCAAGGGAGTATTCATAAGATATTTCAGAAGTCAAGAACAATGCTGCGTTGGGCAGGGCAATTGTTAACTTATAGATCTTTTTTTTTAAATACAATTTTGCTTCGTTTTGGCGAGGCGGGTCCCGTTCAACCTAGTCGGTTATATTAGGGCGCATGTCCAAATATAAAAGACCTTTAGGTCTTATATCTGATCCGCCGCCTTTTATGAAGAATTAAGCAATTATTAATTTCAGCTCGTTCCAGCTCCCACCCTGATTTACTCAGTGGAATTCTTATTATTATGGCGCAGCTCTGTTTAGAGTGTATTTAGTAAATTGACTGAGACAAACATGCAGTACATTCAAAATGATTAAATCGACGTTAAATTTGTATATTTACAAATAACAAATTTAATAATCAACTAAGTTTTAGCAGTTTAAACAAATTGAATAATCTTTAACAGAAAATACTCATAATCGTGTGATGGTAAGGTGTTTTATGTAAGAAGTCACTTGGTAGCTTTTAGGTTTGACTTAGCTGCAAATGGTAGTTTCTGCTCCCGCTGGCTTTTTTTGGGTTCTGTGCAGATAGTTCACTGGAGTTCTCGCATCTGGTCTAGATTAAATGTGCAGCACGTTCCAAGTAAGATCAGGGAGTAACTGCAAAGCTGGTCCCGCGTCTCTAAGGCCCTCTGATGATGGTGTCAAGCTCGACGTCAGGCCGCTGCTACCCTCAATTTGTACCAGAGATTAGTACCCTCAGCGGTACCACCAACTAGTATGGTAAAAGAATAGAAACGAATACCCTCTGAGTATTGAGTTTCCCGACACACACTTATATGTCCCGATCTTCCTATTCCACCATCCCATCTAACAGAATTTACCTTCGATGAGAATTAAGCTTAATCCTTCGAGAGAAAACTTTCTTTACATTTAAATTGAATAGCTTTAGATTTACTTTACATTCAAATGAAAAGGTTAATAGTATAGATAGAATATGCTTACATTTACATCAACACTGGTTGAAAAATGTTCACAATATAGATTGAATATATTTTCAGTTACATCTGCACTGGTTGAAAAGCTTGAAAACTTTCATAATTTTAAAGTGAATATGTTTACATAGACATTTACACTGGTTTGAAAATGTAAATATTATAATTAGAATATACATAATTTCTTACATCATTCCCCCCCCCCCCTTGCTCCATACGGAACTTGGGACTACCTATGCTTTTAGTCCTCTTTAAGAAACTAGCAATAAAGCAGTCACCAGCCCTTGCAGTGGTGGTTCATGAAATAATCGTTCTATATGCTGAGGTTGCCAGCCTCAAATGACTTACGGTAGATATCCACTAGTAATGTTCACATATTAATATTCACATGGTTTCACATATTAATATTCACATGGCAATATATACATATTAGTTCACATGTTAGTAAATGAAAAATATAGAATGTAAAATGTACAACTTGCATCAATCTTGGCTCACAGACTGTTTGCTCAGAGATGTAGGTTTAAGGCACTGGCAGATGCCCTTTTTTCACGTGTTCTTGGGGGTTGTTACTTTAACAATAAACTCCCACTTTGACTCCGTGTTTCAGTTTCCTCAGATTCCGATTTTCTTTGTTTAAATAGTAGAGTTTTCTATTGTCAAGATCCTCAAACAAAGTCCTGTCCTGATAATGTAAATCTGATTTTATTCTTCACTCCAGGTCTGGTTGTCGTCTTGGCAAGCGATTCTCAAAATGTCTTACAACTGCAAAAGGTCTGTTATATTGCCTGTATTCCCCCGCATTTGTTTGTTACGATGCTAAGCACGGCTCCAATCGTGTTTTGTGGGGTAATTCAAAATTATTTCCGCCTGAAATAATGTGCGGGATGCAAAAGGTCACCTCTCCCATATATGGCAATAAAACATCCGATTGCTTTCTCTGCAATGTTTACAATTACAACATCTTACTTTTATCTCAAGTAAAATGTTCGTAATAAGTCGTGCAGGAAACAATTATGTCATTCCTGTGCGCTGACAAATAAGTTATCTCCGCGTAGTGGCTATCAAACTTTCAGCGTATTACCATCTTGGCGAAAAACGCACCCTGGCCTTATCAGCAATTAAGCAAATGCGCTGGGCGATTTTAGTGTTAATCTGTAGTCTGATGTCGACCACACCCGAGATTAACCAACATGGTTGTCAGTTGCCATTATCTCAGCCGTTCCTTGCAAAGGAGGGAGGAACGGGTAACCAAACAGACATGACGACTTATCACTCAGAGGAGTGTACGTGTATGAAAATACAAAATATCTGCTACATAGCAGAGAAAAAAAGAGGTGCCGACCATTGAAAAGCACGTAATTAGTCACAACAACAAAGGTTACAGAATGCGGTCGTAGTGGACAAGACAGCGACCCAAAAATTATGTCACATACCCCCTGTCCTAAGATATTTGTAGAATATCCAGCTTTGGGGCGGTCACTTTTCCGTGTGTTTTACTGTCAACCGGGTTCTTTCTCTATCGTAGAGTTTTCCTCTCTTCCTTATCTCGGTGGCGAGTGACTGAGTTTCTCGCTTGGCAGTGTGTGCAGTTTTTAATGTACTGACGCACATCTGCCCACCGTCTAGGCCAAAAGTAAACCTCCTTAAGGTTACTCATAGTGATTTCCACTGAAACATGTTCTCCCGATGTGCATATGTGGGCCGCTTTCCTAACTGAGGGTCTTAAGGGGAGAGGCACCACGAGTTACTTCCCTTGCCTCGTCCGTCGATAAATAATTCCATCTTCTTTGTGGGAAGTTCCAGCTGAAGCATGGGTTATCTTCATCTGACTCTGTTCAGAGTACAGCGCTAGGGTAATTGTTGAGGATTGTTTCGGGGTTTGCAAGCATGTGAATGTCCGCGGCATTCACATGATTGCACCACGAACCACCTCAGCTGAATGAGTACTGGGAAATCGCGCAAATCGATGTATGACGCGTCAAGCCTAGTAACCGCAGTCTATGTGTGGCCGTAGCGCCGTTCAGCAGTGTTTCAAAAGTGTGGCAGAGCCACTTATGGATTGTGTATAATGTGTGGCATGGCCACTGATTAAGGATATGTATCTTAAATAGTATACCCATTGTGAATTATAAATAGCGTAAATCCGTATAGATCATGCTGGGAAAGCAATCAAGTCAAATGTATAGGACCAGAGAGTCCAAAGTATAATCGCGAATATCGGAGGATACGTTTGCAAGTGAAATTATATATTTGGCAGTTAAAGCCTGGCTGGGAAAGCCAAAGTATTGAATAAGTAGACATAGACGGAATATATGAATATTAAATAAGGATATCACGAGTATTAATAAGTGATAATAATTCCAAGAGACGGATTGGAAAGAGTTGGTTGCAGACTCTAAAACGCTATAGAATTAACGGTTAACTCAGACGTGCAATGTCTGTAGGATGAACATTGAGTAGATCCTAGAACTATGTTTAATGCCAAGTATTAATTGTGTGAAACGTTCTGTATTCATTTGGGAAAAAGTACATGTATTAAATATTCAGTCGTCAATGGAGCTTGTCTTAATTGCCTGAATTATTCAAGTTCAACCATGTGCTGTGACTGTTGATGTAACCCTTGCAAGGTCAGTCCAGACTATCACATTTATCTACAAGATTAATCATAAAACTAATACACACTGCTGGAGAATTAATATGAAGTAATGAACGACACTGAATTAAATAATAATAATTGAATCAAACAATAACGGCTCTAAATCTGCAATTGAACTATAAGCCGAAATGGTAGAGATGAATATAATACCTAAAGAATTATTGACGAGAAACCCAATAACTCACGTCCAACGGGGCTGTATCTGTTAGGGATAACTAACAACAGATTTCCTAACGTATAATATCAGAAGACAGTCCACCCGTAACATCTGGTGCCAGTCCCGTAACAGTAATGTCATCCTTCTGCGCTTGTCGTAACTCTGCTTTACTACATAGAAATGACGAGTTGGGTGTTGAATGCTCTGCTCAAACGCGTCCTTCTGATTGTCCTGGATATGGCGAACAGAGCAGTCTCGCACAAACTGTCGAATATCGTGTCGCATACCTGGCCAGAAGTGGTTCAAGGAGACCTGTTTAACTATGGCATACGAACCTTTAATGGGATGGGGCATGGTTGAATGCATCTCCTGCATTAGGCGGCTGCGATAGAGTAATGGGACAACTAACTGTCTCTTGTTCCCCACCCATCTATACACCAAACTTTTCTCCCTGTAATATGCTCCCTCATGATTATGGGATTAATTGTAATATAACTTAGAAAAGCAAGGCTTTAGGGTTTTGTCCTCCCATTGTGCCTTCTTCAGCTCCGAAATATTCAGGCTGTTTAGAGATTACAACTCAGGGGCGGCTGGGGCGTGTCCTGGATTATCTTTCTTTTGTTTCGGCTTGGAGTCACGTGAGGGATCTCCAAGAAACACATATTTCCTCCCTAAAATGAGAGGGTAGACTAAATCGTCTAAAACTGCGGCTTTGATTTTTCCCCCGTACATATCGGGCTGAGCCATCAATTTCCGCAACAGGATGAAGCATAGGCTTTATACTCTTCCGGGGCCACTGTATTTCTACAGTTTCACCAGTGTACTGGTGGGCCTTCACCAAAGATGGGGAAACTAGAGCTGAATGTTCTAAGCCCGAATCATATAAGCACTGTATGGTTTGGTTACCAACGGTTACTTGCTCAGTAACAGAGGGTTGACTGGGGTTCTGTTCTATGCCTGGGGGTCATGGTTCCCTGTCGGCTTCCTGATCAGGCATGCGATATTATAAGGGCATATTTTTGGCTTCTTGCAATCGGATGTAAAATATGTATAGGTTTTGCACCATTTATAATATCGTCTTCCAGTTCCCTGGGCTGAATTGCTCTGTTTCTGCCTATGGGGATCCTGTGGTTGTTGTTGTTGAGCTGCTTTGTGTGTTGTGTTGTCCTTACTTTTGGAGTTATTATCTGGGTGATCCTTTTGTCTGGGGTGAATATCGTGTGGGCGCCTTTTAGACGGGTTCACATCCGACTGGGCGCTCTGGTACCGATCAGCAAACAGTACCAACTGCTCAATAATTTCGTCTCCGTTCTAATAGTCAAGGTGGTTATAGTTTGAGAACCACTGTTGTCATCTAAAGCTTCTTCTCATAGTATTTATCTCATTACTCGTTTGTTCCTAATTCTGTTCTACTTTGTCTCTGTTGTACTTCTATCTTCTTGAATTTTCGAGACTTCGTGTGACTACTTAATGTATCTTGGTAAAGACTGGCCTGACCGCCAGGGGTGATAATTTCTACCAATGTCTATGCACTTCTCATCTCTAACTGCTGCCTAATGTCTTCTTATTATTCTGAACTGTTTATCTAATTTTCGAGATTCGACATATCTGGTTATCTGGTCGTCTTGAGAAGGTGTACATTTTCTTGCAACATGTGAATACTGTCTCTATTGTCTACACTTCTTAGTATCTTTAAAACACTTGAGAGAGAACCCATATTTTCTCAACTTACGCTTAACGCGTCTGGATCTGAACTGATTAAACCTAGCACCTCGATTTTCCATTACAATTCTCTACGAAGTTTCTAGATCAGACTTTGTAACGGACAGTTCACTCGCTCCTACAAAATCCCGTGCAAAACTTACTTCGTTCGCATTAACCAAGCTCACTTTATCCCTCAAGGGACGTAATTATAAATTATCGCCCTGTGCTTCCAAATAGACAAGTCATAGTTTTATCGTTCTCTAACACAAACTTCAAGCCCGCTAAATGAGCTTATGCAAATTTATGAAACAAGACTTTCTGACACGCGAATGTCCTATTAACTAAAACACGACATTATCCTTAAG
The DNA here is from genome assembly GCA_024509875.1 of Oreohelix idahoensis. NCBI lineage: Eukaryota > Metazoa > Mollusca > Gastropoda > Stylommatophora > Oreohelicidae > Oreohelix > Oreohelix idahoensis. Next base: position 63,594 of record JAMPIV010020645.1, on the reverse strand, counting down.
GGGCGCAATTAAAAAGTTATCACCCTTTACTTGCAAATCCATAAGTCGTGAATTAATCGCCCCTTAAAATAAATTCTAAGCTTGTTAATATCAGCCCATGCAAATTTTCAAACCAGAATTTCTGACACACGACTACCTATCACATTTTCATAGATTCGTGCAAAAAAAAAAAAAAAATAAAGTAGCAGTCGTCTAGAAGAACATTTTTATATATTTCAGAATGCACCATCAACGAATATTGAACAGTTTTTAAATAAGTCAACATATTTAAATATCTAGGCACATTAATAACGTTAGATGAAAGATGCATCCTCGGTGAAGAGTAGGCTCGCCAAGGAAACAGTAGTCTTCCAGAAAATGAAAGGTATATTTGTCAATGGAAGGAGGATAGAGAGTTCATCAGTTTTATTTAGATTTTAAAAAAAAATTTAATGATGACAAATATCTCGTTCAACCTCTGATGGGTTATAATTAGGATATATACTGTTTTCAATTCCAAATAATATGAATAACTGCCGATATGGGAAAGTGGCATCATTGTGGCCGTCGGTATGTTGGGGGTTGCTGTTTTATACGAAGAGCTTAGTTATTTGACTAGCCTATACGCTAGAGATGGAAATTGTTCTTCAACAGACTTAAGGTTGTACCAGGTTCTGGGATGGTCCTCTAAGGTGTATTTGTTTGGAGCAGTTGGTAAGACATTATAGGTTTCTCAACAGACATTCCTTTCTTCCATTCATGTTTATGGCATAGTAATAATTTGACGACCTCCCTTTGGTGTCAACGTGATCTTTATTGATCATAACTTATGTACATGATGGTGTGAAGATTAAAACATGCATTATTCATTCAATAACAAGTGCAAGTTGCTCCTATTAATATAGCATGGGGAATCGACACTATATGCATCAGGCTTATTCAGCTCCTGGCTACTTGTTCCTTCAAATACCAGTTTGCGTTGATGCAAATGCATACAAGCAGTTTTAGTTCAGATATATTAATTCTACTTACAGTTCTCCTTGTTTGGAATATCTCACATAATATATACTAGGATTATGCAACTGTTAAATGAACACATCATTTAATTTAATCGAAAAATCCTCGAAAGTTTAGCAGCCTAAGGACAAACCACCCGGACACTATCAAGACTGATCTATGGGTTGGACAGTTCTGGAGAATGTGTTCTGGAGTCTGGATATCAGTTCCACATGGGCATTCATTCGTGTGGGATATCTTGAGGCGATAGAGATGTCCAAGTAATCTGCAGTGACCAGTTCTCAGGCGGAAAATTGTCGTCTGTTGGTGTCTGTTTAGGTGGTGGATTGGGTCATCTCTGCTGTATATATCCCCTTCCTCCTTCCACTGATTTTTGTACTTGTTGTGGATGATGGTTTTTGCTTCCCGATAGGGCAATGGGTGGCTGTATTGTTCTAACAGTATAGATATATTTGCAGAAAAACTAACAAATGAAATTTTAAAAATAGCAATAAAATATATACCAAACAGGAATATGCCTGAACACTTAAAACCAACACAAAAAGGTAATAATAGGAAAAGAAACAAAGATAAAAATCCAGTACCATGGTAGACAGACATGTTCAGAACAACTAAAATTGAGGGAGAGGGCCCTGAAAAAGTATAGAAAAGCCAAAACTGAAGAGAATTACACAAACTATAAAAAAGTAAGAAATGAAACAAATAAAATAATTTTCAGAGCTAAAGAAAAGAGTTGGAGAACATTTTGTCAAACATTAAACCATAGGTCACAAGTAACTACAGTTTGGAGAAAACTAAAAGCAATTAAAGGAGGAAACAACAAGAAATTTAAAATCCCAACAATTAAAATACCAGAGAGAGCTGAAACAGATAGAGAAAAAGCCAACATACTAGCTAAATACATCTATCAGGTTAGTTCAATAGACAGCCTAGATAAGGCAGAAATAAATAGGCCGAAAACACTGCTAGAAAAATTAAAAGGGGAAAATATGGACCCCACACAGGATGCTAATTATTTAAATGCAGATATTACAGTAGATGAAATAGAAAGAGCTTTAGCAGGAAAAACTAATACTACCTCTGGGGAAGACATTCTGAGCTATGAAATCCTCAAAAAGGTACCAAATACAACTCTAAGAGTGATTGCATCCCTCTACAACAAAATCTGGCACACGGGAAAAATACCATGTTCATGGAAGACAGCAGTAGTCATCCCCATACTAAAGCCAGATAAGGAAATGCATGATGTCAGCTCATACAGGCCAATATCGTTAACATCGCATCTAGGAAAAATTCTAGAAACAATAGTCAACAGCAGACTAAAATTTCATCTAGAAAAGCATAATTTGTACAGTCCAACCCAGGCAGGCTTTAGAAGCCAACATAGTACAATAGAGCAACTGTTGAGGCTGGAACATGATGTTAAAACAGGCTTCAAAAGGAATGAAAAGACAGTAGCAATATTCCTTGATGTAGCAAAAGCATATGATGAGTGTTGGAGGGAGGGTGCACTACATAAAATCAGGAAATTAGGTATAGTAGGCAGAACCTACAATTATCTAGAAAACTTCCTGCAGGATAGATACTTCATGGTACAAATAAACAATGATAGATCTGAGGTGTATGAGCAACAGAATGGAATTCCCCAGGGATCAGTAATATCACCATTTATTTTTACGATTATGGTCAACGACCTAGGCGACGAGTTTAAAGATTTAAAAAATAACTTATCCCAGTTTGCAGATGACGCTGCGATATGGAGAACGGGAAGAAATCTCCCATTCCTCTATAAAACAGTACAAAAGCAAATGGATAAAGTATCTGACTGGATGAACAAGTGGAGATTTAATCTAAACGTTAAAAAAACCATAGGAATGATCTTCAGTAGAGGGCATGTAATTAAAAACAATATAATTGACATAAGCATTAATGAGCAAAAAGTATGCACAGCAAAATCAACTAGATTTCTTGGTATGGTATTAGACCAGCAACTAAACTGGAACAAACACATAGACCTATTAGTGCAAAGCAGTAGGGGACTTATTAAAATGCTAAGATATATGAAAGGGAGTGGTTGGGGAGCCTGCAATAAGACAATGATAACCTAATATAAATCATTTATTAGGGGCAAACTTGACTATGCCAGTGTTGTCTATGCATCAGCCGCCCCGAGCAATAAGAAAAAACTAGACACAGTCCAAAACCAGGCACTGTCAATAATAGCAGGTGCCTCAAAGGGAACATCAGCAGAGGCACTAGAAGTAGCGCTAGGCATTATACCCCTGGAGCTAAGGAGAAAAGAACTGAGATTCAGCTACTGGGCAAAAGATCCAACTCACCCAGCACACAAAACCTTTGATAGGGGTAACCAGTACATAGGCCACATTCCATTAAACCATAATAGATACCCGTCAGGGTGGAAAACAATGGATGAAGTGGATCAATACCCAGACCTGTTTAATACGATAAACAGTAGTGCTCAGTACAAAGCAAAGATCCCACCATGGGAACTGAGAGTGCCAGAAACTGACTCTCACTTATCAAAGATCATAAGCAAATCTAACGACATAATCTCAGCAAAAAGTAAAGCACTAGAGTACATAGAACGGTATATAAATAATAGCCTAACTATATATACAGATGGGTCAAAAGATGAAGAAGGACAATTAGGAGCAGGAATAGCAATACCAAAATTAAAAATTTACAAAAGATACAAAGTAACAGGTAATACATCCATCTTTACAGCAGAATTAGTGGCAATCCTAAAAGCTTTAGAAATAGCTGCAGAAAACCCACCCAAAAAAGTAACCATTCTCACAGATTCCCTTTCAGCAGTATTAGCTATCAGAAACAGAAATGATTGTAGTAGGCCAGATATTATAGAGGAAATACTACAGGTTAATACACATCTGCATACTACAGGATGCAGGGCAACACTAACATGGATACCATCACATGTGGGGATAGCAGGAAATGAGCTTGCAGACAAAGAAGCCAAAGGCGGGAGAACTAGCTATAACAAAATTGAAGTAGGCCTAGGGAAGTTCGAAATAAAGAGTTTAATTGCTCAAGCAATAACTAAAGAGTGGATAACAGCATGGGACCAAAGTAAAAAAGCAAGACACACATATAAAATCCTAAAAAAAAATCAAGCAAAAAATGTCAAATAAAAGATGAACTAAAATGACCAATTAATAAAAAATTGCTGAGGCTCAAGCTTGGAACTGGATATTTCATGATTGAGGAACCCACGTGTGAAGAGTGTCAAGAACCAAACACAATTAGACACTTTCTGGTGGACTGCAAGAAATATGACCAACAGAGGCAAAACATTAAGACATACTGTAGTAACCACAAGGTAGAAATGAGTGTAGAAAATCTCATAGGCACAAAGACCCCTTCAGAAATGCAAAAGTTAATAAAACACTATATTACCAAAACAAAAGCTAACATAAAAAATAAATAAGGATCCGAGCCAGTAGTCCAAACTGGAGAAAGATTCACCCCAGATACATACAGATTAACCAAATAAAACATCCAGTGAAAATTAAAAACATACCAGATTAGACAATAGCATATTTTAGATTTAAAAAAAAAAAAACCATTATGAACTATAACTACAAAAGGAAAATACCTACTAGAGATAATATGGGGAATCAACATGAAGATTCAAAGTTTTGTGAATTCTAGGACGATCATGTGTTTGTATGATCAGTTTATTTCTGACATTATTGTAAGTATAAACAATATTTCATGTTTTTGATTGCCAGAGTATTCGGCAATTGCTGTGAACAGATGCATTTTCGAAGATTGATAAAAAAGAATCATGATACATCAACTTGCAGCCTTTTAATTAAAGAAACCAGTAGTCTGGAGAGCACTAAACCCCTGAAATAGATTTCAGATGAAAATGAGGAAAGAAAAGCAAGAAAATCTAAGAGATGAGGAAAGGAACATGAGGTTCCATTTTAAATGAATACACCTATGGAAGACATTCTTTGAATAGAATGCCTGTACATTATTTTGCATGTGTTTTGCTTGTTGGAATTCTGTTTGAACATGCTGTTCACATTTTTGCTATTGTTTTTTTCAACAATTAAACTAGTCTTTATAAACGTACAGGCAGTTGAGAACTTTATATAATTTGACTGTACTGGAAAATGGAGAGCATGTTCCACTCTTATCCTATATAACAGACTCTAACCCTCTCAAATCAACACCTGCATTTTGAAGGACTTAAAATACGAAACGAACCTGAGTCCCCAAAGTTAGTGAGCCAAGCTACACCTCTGGCGGAATCGAAGCCAGTTAGAGGAAATCTCTAAACACTCATGCCCCAAAAGAAACAATAAGTCAAACTAAGACAACCCCACGGTCACATACTTGCTAAATGTTGCCGTTGACCAGTCCTTCAAGGTAAGAGTAAGGAGGCCACTATACAAAATAAATCTCGACTATGGAACACCAGAAAATGCATTTGCAACGACAATATATCGCTCACTACAGCCACGGATTTAACTATGCCAATAACAGGAGGATGTACGACAAATACATCCCGCATCACCCATCACAGTTTGTCAAAAGAAACGACGATGTATTTATACCACGATACCAAGATATACGAGAATCGATTGCGTGTCCACAGACTGAGGTAGTCTTTTCATATGATTTGAAAATGGGACGCTATTGTACTTTTAGAAACGTCAACGAAACTCCTTCACCTGATACGAGACATCAACCATACATGTTCCCCGCCAATAATCACAAGTTTCAAAATGAAAGACATGTCATAAATAAAATTATGCACAAGAACCATAGTACAGGTCGCCAAACACAACAGTACCCAGCTTACACGGTCCCCAGTTCGAGTCCAGAGAAAATGCAATCCTATACCCCAGTAAGAAAACCACATATACAATCATCGATCCAGTTTAATGAATACAACTCCAGACGTACGAGAGCAGTTAAGAAACACTGGGACACTTTAAACAAGAGAGCACAAAGAATAACTCAGAAATTTCATAAATGAAGTTAAAACCAAACAGTTATGGGAGTTTAAAAACGGTAAAGTTTGCCTTCTCACGACAGAAGATGGTTTTCGAGCGCACATCCAACTACTTCAATCATGGCGACAACCATTTCACAGACGGCAGCAGGCCAGTGCTACAAAAATAAAAACAAACACGACGCCATGTACCCCCATTCAAAATAGACCAGCCCAAATCAAACAGCAGCAAAACGCATTTATGAATGAACCAAAAATGACCTTTGTCGCAACACAGACAGATATTGCTCGGTTAAGTCAAGCATGTGACACATTCAGCACCCGCACATCATCCAGCCACACTCAAACTTGTTCCCGTAGTGAACACTCGTCAGCTGATATTTTCCACACCCCCAGTTCAGAAGGAAATAGCAGTGAAAACCGACCCTTAATACAATGCAGAAAATCAGTTCTCCCTTCCGAACAGATAGATCCTAACGAAACCATCCCGAAGCAATTTACTGAAGCATCTACAAGTAATTTTTGTCAAGATGAAACTGAACCGAAAGTAAAGGACCAGCATTTCAACCCTGATACAACATTACAGGACTCAAACGAACATGATGGCAACACAACGTTGTATTTATATCAGCAAGAAACGGACATAGATTCGCCAGACCCAACCAGTAGTGTTGAATCTATGGACAGTGCCCTGCCTTTACAAGTCTGTACCACTGCCAAACGCCCATATTTCCCTGGGTCAGACGAATCGCCTCCTGTCACCAAATTCATCAAAGTGCCGCAGAATCATGTCAGACGAAAGATCAAGATGAAACGTAGACACGTTTATAAGCTGCAGGAAGAAGATTTACCAACCACAACCCCCCAGCCCACACTGCAATTGTCAACAAACCCTGTACCTTCTCAACAAACAGTCAACGCTGTGTCACACACTGCCTCTACGACACAGTACGATGCTCGCCTCACCAGCAGGGAGCTTGCAATGTTAGAAATGGTGAAAGAACTGAAAGAAATGGCGAAACTTTTATAAAAACACACCTAGGTGTTTATATGTGCTTGCAAAATCCGAGCACGGTCAATGCTAATGTGCACTTATTCCAGTTAATAATGTTTTAACTTTTCCATGTACTCTATTTTCAGACTGTGTGTACTGTCTAAATTAGAAAATAACAGACGAACCCAGTGAAGTTTTATTTCCAAACAGACGACAGTTGATGACCAGAGTACTTCAGGAGCAGACAGCAGATATAACCTTTCCTTTTCCTTGCCATTACAGAGACCAGTTATTCCTTTTACATGCATCTTTGTGCATTTTCACGCAGGCACTTTCCACATTGCACTAGTAGTCCTTCTATCACTTTTACTAATGTATCCTCTTCAACCATGATGCATATTCTGCTATACTCATATCTTTCCTTGAACCTATTATAACCATTGTTAACAGCATTTAATACACGTTCATAAATATGCTATTTTTCTCCACAGATTTATTTATTTCTAAATGTACATCAAAATTAATTTTTTTTTTTAAGTATTGTAAAAAATTTTTCGCAAATGTTACCACCACAAATACTATTGTTCAAATATTTAGAAATTTTCCAAAAGAGATTGTACATCCAAACTTTGCCCCACTATTAGCAGATTTTTTTTCACTCCACCCTTCACAACCCTTTATCTTACTGTTTTCGTTCCTTTTATTGGAGAAGACATTCTGGACTTATGAATCTTTTCATTTCCAATTATGTTCATCCCTTCGAATTACAATCCTGTTGTAATCTGGAGATCTTTGGTTATGAACCTACAGTACCCTGTCCTTATACTAATTGTCAACAGCTGCTACTACTATGTTTAGTCCTTTTCTGAACTTAACTATTTCTTGCAGCCCTATTGATTTAAGATTTACTACACCCCGGAGATTAGAAGCATTAGTAGTATTTCAAATACTTAGAGAACTAGTTATTATCATTTTATTGAAATTTTAGTTTATTAATTGACTGTCATTGAGAAAACAGCAAAGAAAAAAACAGAAAGAAAAGAAATGGAATTGAGAAAACAGAAAAGAGAAAACTGAGAGAAAAGACAGAACTGATAAGAATGATAAAGAAAACACATTTTGTAGAAATTTTATCATTGATTACAGGATGTTATATATATTCATATGCAACCCCACACATGTTGATGAAAACGGACGACTGTTGGTACACATTGCTCCACTTGGATTTCAAGGTGAAATAGAACACCCCACCACTATTTGATGATACTGCTTATGCCAGAAGCCCCAATAACATTTGCACATGATGACTTTGCAAATGAAAACACCCCCCAGTAGCATTTGTATATGCTGACCCCAGATTGAATACCCCGCCACTATTTGCATATACTGCCTATGCACAAACACCCTTTGATAGCATTTGGATATGCTGACCCCACCATGGAACACCCCGCCACAAATTGCATAGTATGACGACTATGCCAGTGAGACCCCAAATGTGGTTCAAGCCAAAGGCCTATGGCACACGAGATGAGGAAGCTACTATTTATGTATGATGCCTGTGCCATGAATACCCAAAACCTATGCTATTTTATATAGTACACCACATGTTATGGTGGAACTTAATGATGGTACAACTAACGTTTCTTTATGTTGCTTATGCACAAATCTCCCATATTAATATTGGATAATGAATAATATTGCAGTCTTTTCGTGGTTACGAAATAAGATGAGAGAATGGTAATCTAGTAGATTCTAAGAACATGGATGAAATCAGAAGAAAATATTTACTGCATACTGGAACCATAAGTGTATGCGTTATACACACAAAAGAGATACGACTGGAGTATGATAATCATATGTGAACTACAGATGTTATGGACACACCAATGGAAAATAAATGGAAAAAAATAATTAAATATTTGCTGCACCCAGAAGATTATAGAAAAGAGATACCTCCATATAGGAGATGATATTCCCCCTGATTTTTGGCAAATGCCTAGGTTATGTGAACATTGTTATATTGATGAATAACAAAATAATGTATTGTTTACTAATGATTTGATGATGTTAAGATGTTTGTGGTACTTTGACATTTCAATCGGCTCACATAATAACATGATATGACAGATAGTCAAAAATGACTGACGCATTTTGACATTGTTCATCCCTGAAGATAACATATGATATATGATACCCCCACCGAGGATACTATGTTACAGAAACATAAGATAAAAAAAAATATGATGGTCATTCACAGAAGACATATGATGGATGACATGTGATATATGATACCTACCCCACTAAGGATACTATGTTACAGAAACATAAGATGAAAAAAAAATAATGATGATCATTCACAGATGACGTATGATGGATTGACATATGATACCCCCGCCCAAAATGACCCACATCATATAGTTAATGACTGAAAATTTTTTTTTTGAAGTTAAAATTCATAGACTGCCTATCAGTTCTGACACCAGATGTTTTTAAAACACCAAAAAAGATCTGAAAAATCTTCGACCTACGAAAACAGATCTGGTGTTAAAAGTGTAATTATGTACAATACATGGATTTTTTTTTTTTAGCGTTATAGTTACTAGAATGTTGAACATGGTTATTTGCATGGAATTGTTTGTTAGAATAAATATGTTATTAAGATATAGTAAGAAATGTCACTTTATGATTGATTCTGAGAGAAAAGAAATAACAGGAGGACCACAAATGACCCGACTATGCTATAAGATGGAGTACCATAAATGATAAAATAGATGTTGAAGAAAAGATAAAGGATTGCATACTTGATACAGGGACACCTTGAGATTAACATGGACATATATTGGTTGGAATACCAGGAAGCTTATTCCAAAATAAGGAACTTACACTAAAGTACTACAGGAACCAATGAAGACATTCCAATGTTTTTAAAAAAAAAAAAAAAAAAAAATTTTTTATTCTGTACAGGTATTTTAGAAAATTAGACCCTAGTATGATGATCACTACTTTGTATTTGAAAGAAGATTTTTGTGATGAAAAGTTTGAAAATATTGTACAGGTATAATATGACGGTAGATGGAAATGAGAATATATCCATGAATATTTGAAGATGATTTAGCTATCTATACAATGGATCGCCACAAAAGGAGGTAACATATATGTTGGAGCAAAACATTGCATATTGTGAAGGAAATATGGAACACTTTCTACAGAAATGGATACACAGATATATAGAACGAGTTTAGAAAATATGGAGCATTTTCTACAGGATAGACACTGGAAAAGAACTTAGACATTACTAGGAAAATTTAACCAAAAATTGAATAAAAATAAAATAAGAACCCAGATAGTAAACATGCTGCTGTTATGCAAGTTGGTTTTTGTTAAATTGGTCGATTCTTGTAACATATTTATGTAGTTGAGTAATCATGGTTGTCTGGTTTTATAATTTCTGACACTGTTGTAGTAAATATGGCTTCAACATATAGTAGGTGATATGTTCATACCTGATTGACCACGAAGGTGAGAAAGAAAAAAGGAAATCAGTAACTAATCAGATGACTTGACAGTTTTTTTTTAATGAACCTGGATCATCCTTATAATTCGGACCTGCAGATAACGTTGATCACTTTGAAAAATTGCATACTTTATATAAGGATACTTTGATCACATGGACACATATTGTTTGGCGTACCGGGAAAGTTGTCCTAACATAAAGAACAAAGTAATACAAGGTCCAATTTGAAAATGTTTCCCACTCTGTACATTTATGATAACATGTTGTTGATATAGTAGTATGATGGTCACTGCATTAAGATTCAAGGACAATTTGTATAAATGAAATGGTTGATAATGTCTTATATGTATGCAGATGGTTGAGGGATTATATGATACATGAGTACCCATACATAACTTGATTCCTTCATGGATTGGATCAACACCAAGGATAACCTAGGAATTTGGAGCCAAAAATATTGTACATTCTCCATGGTATAGAATATGAGACATGTCTAGAAAATACTTTAAGAAAATAAATATTTTATACCATACGGATTATCTGAAAATGGATTACATGCATATTAAGTGGAACTTACTTACTTACTTAGTCGTTCCCCTTCTACCGTGAGGTGTAGAGGTTTGGAAGAGAGCGCCAGACTATTCTCTCAGCTGTCTTCTTCCTGGCCTGGTTCCATTCTAGTCCTCGGTCCTTTAAAGATTGTCTAATGTTGTCCTCCCAGCGGACTCTGGGTCGGTCTGGATCCCTGGCTCTTTGTTTCCCATGCTTGTCGTGGTAGCCGATCTTCTCCCATTCTGCAGACATGGCCAAACCATCTTAGTTGGGACTGTTCTATTTGGGTCTGCAGCAGGTGGGATTTTAGGCCTTGACGTATTGTCTGGTTGTGGACCATGTCTCTTCTTGTTACTTCAACCACCTTCCTCAGATACCTCATTTCTGAGGTTTGGATCTGGCTTTTGTGGGTTGTAGTCATTGCCCATGACTCGCATCCATATGTCAAGACTGGGACATAGGTGGAGAGGTATACAGCCATCTTCGTTTTCTTACCAACCTCTTTCTTGCTGAGGAATCCTCGATTTATGGATTGGTGTGGAACACCAAGAGGAATTGACAAACAGAAAAAAAAAATTTGAGATACTTTGAGATAAGAACCCATAACGGGAGAGAGATGAGATAACATTCTTCTCATTACTAACTTAGATAAAATGTAAATTGTATTATTATACACTTAGAAAGATTGTTTTATAGAAACTGTCATTGGAAATTTTTTCAGATAGTTCAGGGTTCCCACTCGTGTATTTTTTTAAGTGGCAACTCTATAGATTACAGTGATGAAGAAACATTTTTGGGATCCAGGGTTGCCAATAAAATTTTTTGGGCATATACCCTGAGAGGATAGGAAATTTTTTTAATAATTGTCCATTAATAAGGTTTAGTCAAAGGAAGACGGTCATATATATATATACAGGAGCACAGGATTAGGACTTAGGTGAAATATTTCAGAATTCTTGTTGGACTTTGACAATTTTTGGGACTCAGAAATTTTTGGGAATTGGTCTTTGATTGTTGATAGTACTCAAATGTCTCCCTACGGGATACATTTGCAGGGCCCCGGGATCTATATGTGGCCGTGTATACTGTTATTTGGTTGGAACAGACTATAAATTTTAACCAAAGCCAAATAAAATACAGATTGGCATAAAACTACCACCTCCTTAGAAACAGACTAATTTTAACCAATATCGAGAAAAACAAAAAAAAAAGAAATAAAAAGTTAACTCGGTGGTATATTTTTATTGAGGGTAGAGTAGCGTTCGAGATGTCACGCTTAGACACGTGATCCTTTTGTCCAATGATTGAGCTCAAGTTTTTCCCCAGCTAAAAAAGGACGCTAGGCAAGTAGTCTGAATTGTAAGATCGATGTAGAAGGACATGTTCTGTCCAGCTCATTATTTTCTTGTTTGGGGAATCAACATGAAGATTCAAAGTTTTGTGAATTCTAGGACGATCATGTGTTTGTATGATCAGTTTATTTCTGACATTATTGTAAGTATAAACAATATTTCATGTATTTGATTGCCAAAGTATTCGGCAATTGCTGTGAACAGATGCATTTTCGAAGATTGATGAAAAAGAATCATGATACATCAACTTGCAGCCTTTTAATTAAAGAAACCAGTAGTCTGGAGAGCACCAAACCCCTGAAATAGGAAAGAAAATCTAAGAGATGAAGAAAGGAACATGAGGTTCCATTTTAAATGAATAGGCCTATGGAAGACATTCTTTGAATAGAATGCCTGTACATTATTGTGCATACGTTTTGGTTGTTGGAATTCTGTTTGAACATGCTGTTCACATTTTTGCTATTGTTTTTTTCAACAATTAAACTAGTCTTTATAAACGTACAGGCGGTTGAGAACTTTATATAATTTGACTGTACTGGAAAATGGAGAGCATGTTCCACTCTTATCTTATATAACAGACTCTAACCCTCTCAAATCAACACCTGCATTTTGAAGGACTTAAAATACGAAACGAACCTTGACCCCAAAGTTAGTGAGGCAAGCTACACCTCTGGCGGAATCGAAGCCATTTAGAGGAAATCTCTAAAAACTCATGCCCCAAAAGAAACAATAAGTCAAACTAAGACAACCCCACGGTCACACTTTACACTAAATGGTACCGTGCCCAGTTCACTAAGTCAGACTACAACACTGGGTGCACAGTCACATTACCCTAAATGGTGCCTTAGGACCAGTTGTCAATAAAACAGGAACCCCACTCTGTCACAATAGAACGAAATCTTAAGAGCTACAAATAAAAAGAAGATGGCAAAGAAGGCACAATTTTTGTTATTAACGTCTCCTAAATATCTTCTGCCTCCATTGATCAAACAACCATGCCGTCTACATCTGGAGCCAGAAAAACGTTTTCAGTACCTACAAAACCACCACCTTTCTATCCGGTATCCGGAGACTTGAATGCCTCGAAGACATAAGAATACCCAGTAACCTTTATTGGGAGCAAACTGCTATAGTAAGATCTGGAAGGAATTATTCACCAAACATAGACATAAAAATAGGTCTCAGACAAGGTTGTGTGCTGTCCCCCTGCCTATTTAATTTATACACCGAAAAAATTTTCAAACAGATACAGGAAATGCCAGGACTGAACATCAGTGGAAGGTCAATAGACAATCTTAGATATGCAGATGATACCGTGTTGTTAGCTGAAAGTGAACAGGATTTACAAGAACTAGTGAAGAAAGTGAACAGTATAAGTCATGGATTGGGCATTAATATTGAGAAAACAAAATCTATGATAATTAGCAAAACAGACGAAAAGCCCACATTAAAGATAGGCCCCTAGGCATAAATAGGAAAATCCTGGAACAAGTCAAGAGCTACACATATCTTGGTCATATAATAACAGAAGATGCCAGATGTGAAACAGAAATCAAGAAGAGAATAGGAATGGCTAAAGCTACATTCAACAAAAGGAAACATATACTGACATCTGAAGAGTTATCTCACAAATTAAAACTGAGAATCATAAAATGTTATATATATTCTGCACTACTGTATGGTGTAGAAACATGGACAATGAATAAGCAATTGGACAAATGAATTGAGACTCTTGAGATGTGGATGTATAGAAGAATGTGGCGCTTCTTATGAAAAGAGAAGAAAACAAATAATGAGGTCCTACAAAATCTAGGTATGAAAAGAGAATGAGGGAGATCGAAGTTAGGCAGCTAAAATAATTTGGCCACATAAAAAGGCATAACACTGTGCAGACGAACCATAACAGAAGAGAGAGTTGAAGGCAAACGTGCAAGGGGAAGACAGCACTATAAGTGGGAAGATAACATCAAGAGATGAACAGGAAAGAGTCTATCAGAGTGCACCACCAAGACAAGAGACAGAAGACGTTGGAGATCCAGTACAGCCAACCTTCGTTGTGGGGATCAAGGTTGCCACTCAAGTTCTAGAGATAAACCCAGATGTTCTTCTAAAAACAACCCAGAAATACCCAGATTATTTTATGCCTCACATACACGGGATAGACAATGCTTACACAATCTTTTAGTGCAACTGTAGCCCAAATAAGCTGTGTGCTTCCAATTTTTATTTATACTGTTCAAAAAAAGAAACGCAACATTTTTGGTGTTACTTTTATAAAAGATATTCGCTGATTGGACATCAGTCAACCTATCGACTGTGTCAACCTGGTCATTAACTTCTCGTGGTTAACTGAATTGTTCTCACCTCATGATTCGTGAGGTCATGAAAGAGGTCAAGGTCAAAACAACATTTTTGACAATAACTCATGACAGGTTCATGAGAATCCCGTGAAACGTACTGAACACAAAACTCTCTGACCATATTATTGAATGCCTATAAAAGATTGACGCTCCTCGAATAAATTCAGTTGACAATTCAATGCGCAAGTATGGCTCATCTCACTACAGAACAACGACTCATCATCATTGGACGTTTACAGACTGGACAGTCACAAAGTGTAGTGGCCAGACAATTTAATGTGGTTAGAAGCACCATTAGTCGCCTTTGGAGGCGATTTCAAGAAACTGGCTCAGTGGCAGACCGGCCGCGCAGTGGAAGACCCAGAGTCACAACTCCTGCCGAAGACCGCTTCATACGGCTGCGTCACCTCAGGAATCGACTTGCATCTCGTCCTCCACAGTCCAGTCAATGCCAGCAGCTCGTCGAATTTCAGATCAAACGGTCAGGAACTGGCTGCACGACTCTGGTCTTTGGGTTAGGAGACCCTACAGAGGTCTTGTTCTTACGGATCGGCATCGCTAGAACCGACTGCAGTGGGCAAACCAGCATCTTCAATGGACCGTTGGGAATGACTGGAGACGGGTTTGGTTTAGTGATGAATCATTTTTTGTGCTCCAGCGACACGATAGACGGAGAAGAGTTTACCGCAGAGTCCATGAGCGCTACGCCTAGAACAGCGTTGATGAGGCTCCTCCACATGGTGGTGGAGGTGTACTGATGTGGGGGGGGGGGGGGGGGGGGGTAAACTTCATGGGAAGAAGTGACCTCGTGCAAATTGAAGGACGCCTGAATGACCAACGATACGTCGCTGAAATTCTTCGTCCTCACGTCCTTCCACTTCTGGCTGCACGAGGGTCGATTTTTCAGCAGGATAACGCTCGACCTCATGTGGCACAACTCACCACCCAGTTCCTTGCTGACAACAACGTCCAGACCATTCCGTGGCCAGCCATGTCATCAGACGTGAACCCCATAGAACACTTATGGGATGAACTCGACAGACGACTCCGCCAGCGAGACGTGGCTCCAGCCAATCTCCGACAGTTGTCTCTTGCACTGCGGGAAGAGTGGGCAGCCATCCCACAACAACAGATCCAACGGCTAAGCGGATCCATGTCAAGGAGATGTCGTTCTCTGATAGAGGCCAGAGAAGGCCATACACCTTACTGAAACGGAGGCCTCAGTCGCAAAGAATAAAAGTCCAAACCAAATTTAATGAACATCATTTCATTGTTAAAGTCTGAAAGTTTCTTCATGCCAAGATTGAAATATTAATTCCGTAAAATAAAATTTTGGCACAAGTTTGAAATTTTGTGTTATTACCATTGCAATAATGTTGCGTTTCTTTTTTTTGAACAGTATATTTCTTCATTTTAATTTTATTTTGTATTAACAAAATGTCACAATTATATAAAAATGATTTTATTAACACCCCAATATATGAACTCTTGAAAACGAGATATTTTAAGAGTAACATACTTACAGTAGTTACATTAACAAAATGTTCCTCAAATCAAATATAAAATGTTAGTTGTAACTTGTTACTGTTGAAAATTGTCACTTGTCAGCGACTCCGGCATCCATGTCGATAATTTCTCCTTCGTCAAGATCATATGCATGAATTGACAACGTGGAATCTTGATTGTGAAGTTCCAAAATCTTTGCATATCTCTGCCGACAACGTCCTTCACGCACATCTTCAGCCACGCTTTTATTAGGATTAAACTTATGACAAACTCCATCTTTGGCAACTGCTTGCTTAAGTAGTATTCGATTGGAAACTGTTTCACACAAAAGTCGTATTTGAGTACAAAGTTCAATCAGGTATGCCAATACATCCTTGCGAAACTGAAGACGGTTGTCGGATTAACTGCACTTCACATCGTCCAGCCAGAATGTAATTCTGTGCACCTGTACATTCGAAGGATCAATGTTCATGACGTTAACTTTCTCCAGTTTGTAGCCGACAAATAGAAGCGTGTGCTTTGTGTCAACAGTGTTCATCGTCTGCAGGATTTGTCCCGCACCGTCGACGTTGTCATAAGAGGTTTTGATGTTATAAAAAAATGGGCTATCCTGGACAAATAGGTGTATCAGATGATACCAGGATAATGCCAGATAAGAGACTGGTCTTATAAGTAATACCCCCTTCTCTGAAAAAAAGCAAGGGTGTATAGACATCAAAGTGGGGTCAAGCTATGTAAGTTCTCAGAGAAGATGATGATGATGTACTCTGCGTCCCTAACTGCTACCTCTTCTGATCCCACATTGATTTAGATTATCTGTGTTGTGTTATTTGGCACATTGTCTAGGGTAATGTATTTAATGTAACAGGTATTGATTTCAAACAGAACTTTAACTTTAATAAAATTATCAAGCAAGGCTGGATGAAATTTTATGTACAATTTAATTGTCCTGAACCTCAATCTTTTAGGTCAGGAATTCTCAAAATCAAGAAAATGATATTTACACAGTAAAATAAATATGTTGGAAAATCTGTTCCATTTTTCTAAAGTGGTCACAGTAATAACTACATACACAGTTCTTGTTCATAATCTTGATACTTCTACTAGTACTACACTGTAAGGTCTTTTGATTACTTTGGAAGGTCTGAAATTTTCATCCTACAAAGGTTTGTAAGTTTTCTTGGGTGAATGAGTTTGGACGAACTGACATTGCCTTCTTAAAGGACTTATCTTGAGACTGTTTCTGCTGCTGTTCTTTCAATAGTAGTCAGGATCACCAACTTTGTGACTCCTGGTTGAGAAGATGGGGTCTAGCTCCAGGTTTATACGGAGCTCTCAACTCCCACACGCTCTGCCTCACAATTGAATGCAGCCACAAGGTAACTTCGTGATATAACCCTCAGGCAATAAACACACAAGCTGAACTGGCCTCAATGGGAATCTAGTTCTGCTAACAGGTCAGAACGGCAAAAGACTGGGTTGACACAGTCTGCTAGATTCATTCAGCTCGGTATCTTTTCAAATAATAGTGGCTGTTTTCCGTAAGACCCTGTTGCTATTTATAGAACTACCCCCGACCAATCGGAGGAAAAGTCAAAAAGTTAATTTTTGGGACTTGTGGTTTATGCGGTTCTGAGCGTGTTTGTATAATCTGACTAATTTTTAATATTTTATATTATAGTTATTGGTGGACAGATTTTAATTATCAAAAGTGATAATTAAACGGCCAATTGTTCTCTATCGCACTATATGGATATTCCTTAGTTATTTCTTTGCATTTCAATCTGGGTAATTTTTAAGTAATTAAATTTGGCATTACCCTGATGTGAAAATATCACTAAAATAAATTTTTCTACTACAATAAAATTTTATCATGTGTGAATATTTATGCTTATGTCTTAAGCAATATCAGCGCTATAATTTGAGACATTTCTTTTTGTTTAACTATCTTTAGTTAAGAAATAAAATATCTTCATTCGGTCAAAAACACAAACTAAGCATTGTTACCAAGTTAAAAGGTTTCTTTATCTTTACCAAAAAAAAAAAAAAAAAGAAGCACTTTGATTGGTTGTTAAATTTGTACTAGGCTCTTCGATAATTTTGGTGGGCGGTAGATTTTGACTTGGTTCCTAGACAAATTCAAACTACACTAGATACATTTTTGGCGGCACATTTGACTGGGCCCTCAGACAAATTTCAAATACTATAGTTATTTATAGATTTATTAAAAATACGATAGCTAGTTTATGAGTGGGGAATTTGAGCGTGGTGTAAGACAGATTCAAAATTTTACGACATATTTCCCCCGTTTGAAATGCGTGAACCACTAGTGCAGCTTTCATGTCTGTATTACACTCACGTTCAAATTATGTGAAATTGACTCTACTCTGCCTTAGTATTATCATGGATTCCTGCAGGTGGGTCAGTTAAGTAGGCACTACTCAAGAAATTTGCCTCAGACCTCTGCAATCCAAGAATCTATTGCATGTTGTGTTAATAAACAGCTCCAGGTGTGACTGCCTGGCAAATGCTGAATATCAAACAATATTCACCATTACTCTTCTCTGAGTCTGTCCCATGACATGTCTAGAGGTTTTTAGATGTTCCTCAAGGTTACAATATTTATGAGGAGGAGATCTATAAAATTGGTGATAGCAGAGTTATGTAAGGGATCCAGTAATTTCCTCATCAGCCTGGATAAAACACTCAGAGTATTCTCAATCCAAAAAAGCAACATATGAATTCAATGTGCCCCCCCGAAATGATCACTGCCAACAATTGGTCTGAGCTCAAGCTTGATTTGAATTTGGAAAAACCCTTTTCTAATATTCATGTATGACTCTTATCTTGCCATTCAAGTAGAGTCCCTATTCACCAGCTGTTTCTCAGCCCAACAGCACTGATGATATAATATATAATATGGGGAAATGAATTTCCGGCATCCAGAATCAATTCTCCCGGTAGCATTGCTATATAATATGTGTGATCTCAATCCAATGTCCGTACAATACTTCCAGTGGACTGTATAGGGTCGGCCAACTGTCGCCGGTGCCCTTCATAATGCTACTTAATAGCCGTATGTCGAAGTGAGCTTGACATTAGGCCAATTGGCCAAACGCCTGCTCCCAACTTTTCTGGGGGAATCCCTCAGTTTCGGTTTCAAATTTGGCTGACTAACCTCATTACTATTTTTAGTCAGTTCCAGGAAATCCGATCTACATTGTGTCGGGTGGGACTGGTCTGTGTTTTTATTCACTCTCGGTACCCCCCAAAGATTTGCCATAGTCACTGGCTTTCTGGAAGACTGGGTGTGAGAAGGTGCATGCCTGTTCACGTTATCTACCTTATCATGTTTATTTTCAAATTCAGGCCTAAGGTTGCCACAATGCTTTCCTCGGTCCTGATTATTTTCTCCATGTGGGGAGTTTACCTTGCTACATTGTGCACAGGCAGTTATATACTGAGCAATGTCCTCAGCTACGCCTGGCCAGTAATATCTCACTGATGTCCTTTGACAGGTGGTGCCAATCTTCTGATGTCCACCGTCTGGATAAACATATGATCTTTCTATAACTTTTTCCCTATATCTCCATTGCAGTACTAACTGTCCATATCCTTTGGGTCCTGCTCCAGCTTTCCTGTAGAGCAGTCTTCCTTCAAAATAAAATTCTCCCTTCTTGGGGGGGGGGGGGGGTTTTAATGGCTGTTTGGCAATTTGCCAAAGCAAGGTTTTAACGTTTTATCTTTGGCCTGGGCCTTTTTCATCTGTTTAGGATGAATAGTAAGTGGTATTCCCTCCTCCTGACTAGGGGCCGACCTGACCTGGAGCGTTGCCATGATCACAGGTTTTATAGGGCTCCATAGAAAAACATATCTTTTTCCTAACACCAGCGGGTAATTAGGTTCGTCACACACTGCTGCACTAATCACTCCTTCCACGTACCTAGTCTTGACATTGATCTTGGCTACGGGAAGTGTCATAGTAGCTGTTCCTTTTAATGCCCCTTGTATCTCCACTTTGTCTGTGATATACTGATCTGGGTGCACCAGGGTTGCACTCACAACTGAGTCATATTCCAAACCTGAATCGTAAAGGCACTTGACTTTCGTACCATTACATACTACTTCACAGATGGGGGATGATGGAGATCTATCTGACTGTCAGTTTCTTCCTTCCCTTGTCCACTGTTATCATGCATGCAGCGTGATATGGAGGAACTTTCCTACCACATTCAATTGTGTTGTGGTTGCCCATACGACAAATTTTGCACCACTTATCACTTTGTCTGTAGGGTTTCTTTTCATTTACCTGAGGGTTTCTGTCTCTAGGATCAAATCTAGGCCTATCATAACCTTGTTTGAATTTTTGTGGTTGATCCCTATTATTATTATACTCATCCTGGTCTGGTGGGGTTTTGTTACTATCTGTTTGTTTCTTTCTAATACCAGCTACTTCTTTCTGTGCTGCCCGATATCTCAGCAACATTGAGAATCTCCCCCAACCTCTCTGCACCTTGTTCCATGAGAAATTTTCTCAAGTCTGGAGCCATGGACTCTCTTAACTGCTCCATCATTATCATTTCTTTCAGGTCTTGGGTTTTCCCCAGAGCAGTCCATTTCTCAAAGTAGGTTTCTGGTCTTGCAGAGAATTGGTGGTATGTTTCTCCAGACAGCAGCTTAGTAGTTCTAAATTTCTTTCTATAAAATTCAGCATTCTTCTCATATCTAACTAACAATGCTTGTTTTAGGAGGTCATAATCTTCTTGATCTTCCCTACTTAATTTGGAATAAACTTCATACGAAGTTCCTCTCAACCCTTGTGATAGTTTTAGGCTCCACTTGTCTTTCTCTAGACCATACTTAACTCTTGTTCTCTTTGCAAACGTTTTTCCTCTGCCCCCATTTGCAATCTCTTTTCCTCGTTTTCAGCCTCCATCTGCAATCTTTTAGCCTCAGCTTCCATCTGCCTAGCTTCCCTATCAGCTTCTAATTTCCTAGCCTCCCTATCAGCCTCTAATTGTAATCTTTTCTCTTCAGCTGCCCTATCAGATTCTAATTGTAATCTTTTCGCTTCATTATCTGCTTGTAATCTTCTCTCTGCTTCTAACCTCCTATCTTCTCTGTCTATAAATTTATCACATTCAGTAGTAACATACTGAATCATCGCGTCCCCACTCAGGCCAAAGTCCTTTGCCGCCTGTACTGTAGCAGATCTAAATTTTGCCAAGTATGCCATTCTCTTTCACTCGTACACAAATTATCAACACTTATAGTATCAATTAGTAAATATTAACTAACTTAATTAACTATAGGCAATGACAGCTCATCCAATTCACCACAAGTTGTTTAATTTTATTAGTGTGATAATTTTACCATGATACAACGTTAAAATATCTCCAAATTTAACGATAAAATGTAGGGTTAAAAATAATGCGTCTGATACTAGGAGACATGCTTGCCCATGCCCGCCTTTCCTGCCACCATTCAAATTATCTAGTTAGACGTGCAGAGGGAACGTTTACCCTTTGTAGACGGAGGGGGGGGGGAAACGAAACGGAGATCAAAAAATGAAATATATGACTGAACACGTGTTTGAAGATCGCAAGGCTAAAAGACGCAATTGGTGGTGAAAGGAAAAAAATTCACGTCACTAGTTGACATAAGTAAGGAAATGGACAAGAAAAGGACCTTAGCTCTTATTCGAGACAGTCATTTCTTGGACGTTTTTCGATACTTGGTCTTTATTTGAATGCCGCGGCAAAACACATGAGAGAAGGTTCTCGAACAAATTTCAAAAACTAAACTTGAGAAAAAATATGTTTTTTCTTAATAATAGAGTTATGAAAATAAAACCTAGCTAGTTTGATAGCCCATCTTGAGCAGAGAAATAATATGATGTCATTTATACAGACGGATAGATAATACGGAAGATATTGACAAAAGACTGTATTGTTCATATCAGACGAGCGACTGCACTGTTAAACAATGTCCCTAAAGTTTCAAAAATTGTGGCCTTGAGCATGCAAACGTAAAAATCGAGCTGTAATTAAAGAGAGGGGAAATGGTGGAGAATTGTAGCTAAAAATAACTTAGGAGGCAGATTCGTGTAGGAAATGCATGTAGAACCAAGCGTTTTTTTAATGAAAAAAACAAGTAGAGACAGACGGACTAACAGACCGTAATACATACTTGACTGAGATCTGACTGAAGTGACTTTTGGTTGTAGATTTGAAAGTTAGGGGGGAAGTCGGCGATTGGTCAACGCATTTTATAGTAGCGGGACAGAGATGTGAAATTTTGACATAAGTCTGTTCAGAGACGCAGTTTAAATTAATAGTGGTGTTGATTCCAGAAGAATACAAATATATAGTGGGACGCCATCATACAGCCAGCAGCTCAGCTGAGTTTTGCTAGCAAATTTAACTGTGTTCTCAATTCTGAATTCTGGTAAGAATGAACAGTATTTATTTCGTATATTTTAATAATTCGAGTGATTGATACTGCCATATCATAAAAATGATTACGACAAGTAAGTGTTCGCTCTAGGTCCCCAGCCCAAGTTCAGGGTCTAGAGACATACATACAAAGAAAATATATAGGAACGCCTAAATAAAACTATGAAAAAAGGATCTAGTGTTGAGATCAGTGGAACATATCACCTATCTTATTCAATAGCAGGAAGCTATTGAACATATCTCAGATGCAATGTAGTCTTGGGGAACTAGTACTATGTGAAAACAACTAGGTAAGATGTGCTGTGTGGTCAGAGAGATCTGACCCATTCTGTGTGGTGTTGTGGTGTCGTGTTGTGTGCAGAAGTGGCTCAGGAGGTAGAGTTCTGACACATGACCCAATACTTTTGTTTCAGAACTGTGAGTTTCTATTTGGCACCGAAGTGGTGTCAAATGCTGTTATAAGACTACACAAGAGTGTGCCTGTGCAGACTAAGATTGGTGTCAGTGAAGTCTAACGTTGTACTCCAGATTCGGAGAGGAGTGGGCCACCAGATTCCAGCACCAGAACTACGCAGTCAAGATACGTGAGCGTCTGGCCTGCTGGACATTCACCAACTAAATTACTAACTAACTCACCAACTATATTACCATCAACTAGAACATACCATTTTTGGGAAATAAAACTTGTATTCCTCCCATCAGTAAATGGACAATGTTTTGGTAGTCACAGAGTGGGTGTGATGACACCACCCCAACAGCATATCTAGTAATAAGTTCTCCTGGGACTATCTTATTATAGTTAATATTAACCAGTCAATTGAAATAATTAGGTACACATTTTCCATTTTATTATGTCATACAATTATGCATTCCATTTATAACTCCATAATATTTCTTATGTTCTGACCAACTAAACATTTGGTTCAGAACAAATAAATTTATCAAAAGATTTAAATTTTAAAACTAAAACAGCCTGAGTTAGTTCAGTGTGTTATAACTTTTATTAATATTATTAGACTTATTAAATATCTGTGTGTGTGTGTGTAATCTACCACAACACATTACATATCAGTACCCTAGACTTTTAACGTAGCCACATTCATTAGTAAAAAAGATATGTGTGAGGTCGTAAGTGGTAGTAAGAAGGGCCTTCTGTAATTCACATCTACATTTATCTCAGGAGCCTTCACAGCTGACCTCATACATCACACTAGGTAACATCAACCATACAATACCATCAAAATCCACTACAATTAGATATATTATTCCCTACAGTGAGAGCCCCAGGGTATAATGGAAAAATCCCGGACAGGACACCAATATGTCATAAGAGGTTTTGAAGTTATTAAAAAATGGGCTATCCTGGACAAATAGGTGTATCAGATGATACCAGGATAGTGCCAGATAAGAGACTGGTCTTATAAGTAATATCCCCTTCTCTGAAAAGAGCAAGGGTGTATAGACTGTATAGACATCAAAGTGGGGTCAAGCTATGTAAGTTCTCAGAGAAGATGATGATGATGTACTCTGAGTCCCTAACTGCTACCTCTTCTGATCCCAAATTGACTTAGATTATCTGTGTTGTGTTATTTGGCACATCGTCTAGGGTAATGTATTTAATGTAACAGGTATTGATTTCAAACAGAACTTTAACTTTAATAAAATTATCAAGCAAGGCTGGATGAAATTGTATGTACAATTTAATTGTCCTGAACCTCAATCTTTTAGGTCAGGAATTCTCAAAATCAAGAAAATGATATTTACACAGTAAAATAAATATGTTGGAAAATCTGTTCCATTTTTCTAAAGTGGTCACAGTAATAACTACATACACAGTTCTTGTTCATAATCTTGATACTTCTACTAGTACTACACTGTAAGGTCTTTTGATTACTTTGGAAGGTCTGATATTTTCATCCTACAAAGGTTTGTAAGTTTTCTTGGGTGAATGAGTTTGGACAAACTGACATTGCCTTATTTTGACTTATCTTTAGACTGTTTCTGCTGCTGTTCTTTCAATAGTAGTCAGGATCACCAACTTTGTGACTCCTGGCTGAGAAGATGGGGTCTAGCTTCAGGTTTATACGGAGCTCTCAACTCCCACACGCTCTGCCTCACAATTGACTGCAGCCACAAGGTAACTTCGTGATATAACCCTCAGGCAATAAACACACAAGCTGAACTGGCCTCAATGGGAATCTAGTTCTGCTAACAGGTCAGAACGGCAAAAGACTGGGTAGACACAGTCTGCTAGATTCATTCAGCTCGGTATCTTTTCAAATAATAGTGGCCGTTTTCTGTAAGACCCTGTTGCTATTTATAGAACTACCCCCCGACCAATCGGAGGAAAAGTCAAAAAGTTAATTTTTGGGACTTGTGGTTTATGCGGTTCTGAGCGTGTTTGTATAATCTGACTAATTTTTAATATTTTATATTATAGTTATTGGTGGACAGATTTTAATTATCAAAAGTGATAATTAAACGGCCAATGGTTCTCTATCGCACTATATGGATATTCCTTAGTTATTTCTTTGCATTTCAATCTGGGTAATTTTTAAGTAATTAAATTTGGCATTACCCTGATGTGAAAATATCACTAAAATAAATTTTTCTACTACAATAAAATTTTATCATGCGTGAATATTTATGCTCATGTGTTAAGCAATATCAGCGCTATAATTTGAGACATTTCCTTTTGTTTAACTATCTTTAGTTGTTAAGAAATAAAATATCTTCGTTCGGTCAAAAACACAAACTAGGCATTGTTACCAAGTTAAAAGGTTTCTTTATCCTTACCAAAAAAAAAAAAAGAAGCACTTTGATTGGTTGTTAAATTTGTACTAGGCTCTTCGATAATTTTGGTGGGCGGTAGATTTTGACTTGGTTCCTAGACAATTTCAAACTACACTAGATAAATTTTTGGCGGCATATTTGACTGGGCCCTCAGACAAATTTCAAATACTATAGTTATTTATAGATTTAAAAATACGATAGCTAGTTTATGAGTGGGGAATTTGAGCGTGGAGTAAGACAGATTCAAAATTTTACGACAGACGTTGTCCACTGAAGCTTCGGATTGGAAATACAAGTGCAGAGCATCACATTGCTCAAAGATCCTCGACTGCTTCACTGGACAGCCAGTACACAGCTTCAACACTTTATGTTTCTGGGCCTGAACTACATCTTGTATTAACTGGAACTGGAGATTCCTTAGTTTTACTACTACGCGAAAAATAGAAGCAGACATTCTTTATGAAAATCTCAAGCCAAGATGGTAGGTGGTTGCTGGCAGCATTTGCACAATGACAAACACAGCCGAGAACAAAGACATGTGGAATCTCTTTCTTCAGCTGTGCCAGTAAACCACTTGCAGTCCCCATCATAGTGGCACAGTTGTCTGCAGCAAAACCAATGACGTTACTAAGCCGGATTGCATGCGTGCTCAACGATTTCTTAACATGCCAAGACCAGTCCCATCCTCCACCTCAATGAGGTCTAACAGTGAATCAACTACTTTTCTTATTTTTGTGTCACAGAATCGCACAACGACTGCCAACATCTGATTCGTAGAGACATCAGTACTCTCATCAACGATTATAGAAAATTTCTGATTTCTGCAAATGTTTATAACTTCAAGCCGCTCAAAATGAGCAATGCCGTACTGCATCACATAGGCAGCCTTGGTGCGCTTCAGTGACATTTTTTGAGCAATTTTGCTGTCTGGAAACATCTGCTTGCAACATTCAATCAAATGATCAGCTTGCGAAAACGGAGTATTATGTTATGCCATGAAAGCCGACAACAGTATCTCCGCTTTAGCAATTTTATCTTGGAGACAGGGCTATTTTGGTTTGATGAAAAACGTGTTAATGTTCAGAGTTTTGCTTTTGGCTTCGAAGTTTTTCATGTGCTTCTGTGTGGTTTTATGTGTCAATAAAGCTGTTTTGTTGGCATTAGTTAATGTACAGGAACAGACCGTATAAAATCGCAGTATAGCAATTGCCAGAGTCCGGCTTTATCCAATCCTTCAGTTCGCTGTCTGAGTGTTAGCCATTCCGCACAAAAAGCCTGCTGATACCATGGCTTCACATTTGTACGCGGTGGCGTGTGTGCCGTCATGCTGCTACAACTACCTAGCGTACCTTCATCATCGCTCATTTTGTAATCTTATAATAACAAAACAAAAAAACAATATGCTGTTTATCTGCTTAAGTCTAAAATTTAAAAAGAATACTTTAAAACACATCGCAAAAATGACTGAGTATTGCAGATGACAGCCAGTAACAGAATAACAGGAAGTAGATAGTTGATGTAAACCAGTGTTTCTCAAGGGGGCGGTACCGCCCCCTGGGGGGGGGCGTTTTCAAGATTTCTAGGGGCGTTCTGATAGGTCGCAACGATTGGGGGTCGCTAATTCCATTCAGGGGGCGTTGTGTACATTTTTACAGGAATCAATATGAAACAATTACAAAAGATATTCCCTTTCGCATAGCTTGTAACGCGATAGTTTTTATTTGCTCTGCGTCCCATGGAGTGTTTCAAGGATTCCAAACGCAAAATGTTAGTACCTGGGATGTTACCATTGTCAGGAGACAGTAAGGTGAGATGTATGTCCCTTCAACGCTCGAAACATTTGTTAACCTCTCGACACACCCAAGCTAACCTTCTCTCTCCACTCTCTCCACAAATTTTCTTCTGGAAACACATTCCCGTCAAACACTGATTAGCCCGTGAACACATCACAGCCCCTTCCCTACTCTGTCCGTATATACCTTCTCGCAATTCAGTTGAATATTTGAAATTCGGTTTTGTACCTTCGGCCGTAAATGAACAATTACCAATGTGTTTGCTGTGCCAGCAAGTGTTTTTCTAACGAAGCAATGAAACCGTCACGGCTTAACAAGCATTTTACCAAGAAACGCTCAGATAAAGTTGGCAAAGATATTTCCTATTTCCAGGATTTAAAACAAAAGTTTGAAAGCCGCAACACTGTCACTAATATGTTTTAAAAAATGTATAATCACAATGATAAAGGTCTCATTGTATTTTACAAAAAAGCACACATTGTAATGTTATGATGTATGTATATAAGCATTACCTCGTCATCTACACAAGCACACACATGTTTCAGAAAACACTCAGTAAAAGCATGTTCAGTTCGTAGCCATGTTTATTTACAGGATATCGTACATGTGAAGATTCGCATATTATTACAATGTGTGGTTCGTATTATTAATGTATTATATTACATCCCCCCTTTTTTGAAAAAAAAAAAATGTGTGCAAACATTTCCAACGAAATGTTTCATGTGAGAAAGGATAAGTATGTGTAATGCTCAGTGTGAGTATATATATGTCACTGTCTGTATCGGCTGGGAGGTGTCACTGTACGGCCAGAACGAGTGGTGTAAAGTGCTGGTGGTTCTGCGGAAGTCCCTGGTTTAGCTTGAGTTGGTTGTGATTTCGGCCTTGGCGCTTGTTGGTTTTGTGGGGCACCAAGGTCTGGAGTTACTGCATTGTCTGTTGAAAGCATGGGAATTCTCTGTTCTGTTGTATTCTGTGGGATTTCTCTTATGTCCACTCTGTTTCGCCTCAGGAGGTTGCTGCTGCTGTCTGGTCTTAAAATATAGCTCCTGGGTTCAGGGTTTCTGGAAATGATTGTTGCTTTTGACCATGTGTCATTGTTGTGGTTGTAGGTAGTCACATGCTGACCAGAATATAATGGTGGTAAGTCTTTAGCACATTTGTCATAGTTGGATTTCTGAACTTGCTGACGATGCTGAAGTTGATCATATGTGCTGTCTCTATGTTGTGGACGGATGTGGACCTTAGATGGTAGGAGGTCTTTAATTCTTCTATCAAACATAAGTTCTGCTGGACTGTCGATCTTAATGTCTACCGGCGTTGTTCTCCATCTCAAGAGTGCTAGGTTTACATCCTCTGTTCTTGTTTTCTTCATGATTGACTTGATAGTTTGTATCTGTCTCTCAATGAAACCATTAGATTTAGGGTATCTAGGTGATGATGTTGTGTGTTTGATCTTCCAGTTCTTAGTGAAGTTTCTGTATGCTTGACCTGAGAAATGTGGACCGTTGTCTGATCTAATTTCATCTGGGATGCCAAACATGCTGCAATACTTCTTTGTAATGTCTGCAATAACAGCTGATGGTGAGGGTTGTGGAAGTTTCTCAATGATGGGAAATTTGCTGTAGTAATCAGCAATAATAAGATAGTCATTATTGTCGATTGAGAAAATATCAGTTCCTATAATGCTCCAAGGGCTCAATGGTATGTCTGATGGTATGAGAGGTTCTCTGCACTGCCTATTTGCATGTTCTTGGCAAATTGAACAGTTTTTACATAGTGTTTCTATGTCCTTGTTTATCTGTGGCCAGTAAACATCTTTCTTTGCTCTCAGTTGTGTCTTCACAATACCAAGGTGACTATTATGGAGCTGTTTAAGGATGATATCGCGTTGTGTTTCTGGTACAACAATGCGATCTCCTTTAAGGATCAGACCATCTTCGATGCTTAACTCGTCCCTCATCGAGTAGTATGGACGGA
Organism: Oreohelix idahoensis; assembly: GCA_024509875.1. Classification (NCBI taxonomy): domain Eukaryota; kingdom Metazoa; phylum Mollusca; class Gastropoda; order Stylommatophora; family Oreohelicidae; genus Oreohelix; species Oreohelix idahoensis. The sequence continues at coordinate 34,297 of JAMPIV010020645.1, read as the reverse complement.
TGTGTGTTGGAACTTCCCTGATAGAGCTTGGCCATCCATGGTATATCAGTTCTTTGAGAGAGTTAAGGATAGGATCTCTCATTGTGTCTTCTCTGATGTGTTCAAGCCGATTATCGCTAAACTTGACAAAATCAACTTTGATGTTTGGGGTAAGATCTGCTGTCTTGTTGGGGTTTGGTAGTCTGCTGGGAGCATCTGCAAGACCTACATCCTCTTTAATGTTGTTAATAGTTACCACACTCAGCTTTTCGCACATTGGTAAACCCAAAATTGCAGGTCCTTCAACATCTACCAAGTAAAATGTTGACGATGTCCATTCAGAGTCTCTGTATGAACATTCAAGTGTTACTGCTCCGAAACAGTCTATCTTTGTTCCATTGTAAGCTCTTAGCTTTGTCCTGCCACTCCTACGTTTTACATCCCTTGTGGGAAATCCTTGCTCATCCACCTTGTCAGGCATGATCTGTCTGAATATTCTTAAGGGTAGAGTGTTACCTTGGGCACCTGTGTCTATCTTGAACCGAATATATCTTTCTTTGTGCCTTTTAATTCCTGGTATTCGGAATTGTACCTTGCAGAAAGCCTGCGTTCTCTTTGGTTCATTACTGAAAGTTAGTATCTTCACAGTATCAAATGTGGAAGGATCACTTGCTTCACCGGAGTCAAGGTCCTCAGTCATCATAAAATGTGTTTGTTTTGATGACTCTCTGCTGTGAAGGTTGTGTTGAGCACTGTCTTGTTTCCTCTTGAAACATAATTTTATCCAGTGGCCCCTCTTTCTGCAGTAATGACATGTAGAGTCTTTAGCTGGACAGTGGTTTTGTATGTGGTTTAGGCCACAACATTTACACATAGCACCTCTGCTTGTGTTGTGTTTTTCTTGTTGCTTCGAACCAGTCGCTTTGTTTTGTTTGGGTTTATAGCTTTTTACTGCATCCACCTGGGCTGTTACTGTACCTTGCTGAATTTGTTTAATGTTTAGTGCTTGTGCCTCGTGTTTCCTGCCTTCATCCAGAAGTTGTTGTAAAGTTAGTGTATCACTCTGGCTCAGTATCCATTTCTGGAACTCTGGCATTGGTGTGCTGAGAAGGATCTGTTCGATAATTCGCTCTTTTTCTTCTTCTTTGTTAAATTTGCATACACTTGTTTTCTCCTTGATGCGAGTGAAAAAATCATCTAGACTTTCACCAGGTTTCTGTCGCAGGTGGTGAAGTTCTAATCTTGCCGCTCTAAAGTTCGTGTGCTTTATTATCAGACGTTTTTCAAATTCGTCCAATATGGCTGCGGGGTCTGTCGCCGACTCCACAGGCATGGCGGTAGCAAAACTGTTGTAAATTTTCAAACCTTCATCGTCCAATGCTTCTAGGATATATGGAGTTAGGGTTTGTCCTTCCAGACCAGTGGTCTTGGAATATAGATCTATGCGTTGGCGCCATAACAAGAAAGCTTCACTCTTATCATCTTGACCGGCGAATCTCATTTGCGGTGCGTTGCGATATTGTTTCGCCGCCATGGCTGACCTCGATGACGAAAATTAGCCGAATACTGTACTCACGTGTTATCGTGTAGCTGTTTTTTGCGTCAGTCCGGTATCGACCGCTGCCACCATGTAATGTTATGATGTATGTATATATGCATTACCTCGTCATCTACACAAGCACACACATGTTTCAGAAAACACTCAGTAAAAGCATGTTCAGTTCGTAGCCATGTTTATTTACAGGATATCGTATATGTGAAGATTCGCATATTATTACAATGTGTGGTTCGTATTATTAATGTATTATATTACACACATGATTGCGAAATGTGGTAAATCTCACAACATTGGAGAAAATTTAATTTTACCAGCTGTACGGGAGGTAATTAGCACAATAATGGAAAGAAATCCAAGTGACATCATTTCTTCTATTCTATTGATCAATGATACTGTTTCAAGAAGAATAGATAAGATGGCAAGCGATGTTGAAAATCAGCTGTGTACTGATTTGCAGTCTACTGAATTTTCACTACAGTTGGATGAAAGCGTCGTGCGTGATAGCGAAGCTTTGCTGCTCGCATATGTGAGATACATAAAGAATGAAAATATCATAGAGGATATGTTATTTGCAAAACTACTGACAGCAGATACAAAGGGGTTATCAATCTTTGAAACCTTTTAAACATTTTTGTTGGGAAAATAATTCCTTTTTCCAATGTCATCGCATGTGCGACAGACGGAGCACGAACTATGGTTGGTCGTCATCGTGGGTTTCTGGCCTACTTAAAAAATGTGGCACCAGGTGTTTTAACAATTCATTGTGTTATTCATCGACAACATTTAGTCGCCAAGCATCTTAGGGACAGATTCCACAAATCAATGAACTGTGTTATCAGTGTTATTAACAAAATTAAGGTGCATTCGTTGAACGATAGGTTATTTCGTAAATTTAGTTGTAATAATGGTGAAGAGTTTGAACGTTTCTCCTACACACGGAAGTACGATGGCTGTCCAAAGGTAACTGTTTAAAAAGATTATGGGCATTATTTGATTCTGTTGTAGAGTTTTTTGGATTCAATCAAAGAAGAATTTAGCATCGAAAGAGAAGTATTGCAAAACGATGTGGCCTATCTTTCAAATATATTTGAAAACTTAAGTGAGGTTCTTCTTAAGCTACAAGGAAATGAGATCAGTCTGATTAAAGTGAAAGGAATTATCATACGGTTCATCAACAAATTGACATTATATAAAGATAATCTTAGTCGCCGAGAACTTTCTCATTTTCCATGTTTACTGCAGTAAGGTGGGGACAGGCTTAAAGATTCAGATTTAGAGCTTTATTGCACTCATTTGGACGCTATTAAAAATGATATGAGCATAAGATTTAAAGACTTGCAAGAACTAATAATACCGGATTGGGTGATTAATCCGTTTGAACCAGACGTGGAACAAGTTAGTCAACATTTACAAGAAGAATTAATTGAGCTACAAAATGACTTCGAGGGAAAAGCACGATTCAGTCACACACATACGACAAAATTTTGGATCCAGCAGAGGCTTGCGTATCCCGTTCTTTGGCGTGAAACTAAATTGCTAATTACAGCATTCCCAACGTCGTATTTGGTGGAGAAGGGGTTCAGTGCAGTAGTGTTGCTACTACAAAAGCAACGAAACCGACTGCAGATTTGTAACAGAGGAGATTTGAGATATCTTTTAACAAACTTAGAACCAAATATTACAAAACTGGCAGAGTCACACCAAGTGCAAGGATCTCATTAAGCTTCATTGGTAAGTGAATTTGTATATAATTATATCATTATTATCAACTAATAATTTTTCCATGTTTAAAGTGGTTACATAAGGAGAGGCTTAAATATTCAGAAGATATATATGCAGTCATTTAGGCGTTATTAAAATGATATGATTCTGATAGTTATAGAGCTGTAATAACTAATTTTATATCATTTGCTCCACCAATTTGTAGTTCAAGGATAATGAACTTGTGGTGTATATAATTCCGTACTTAAACACATATTTAATATAACTATGCTTTTATAAATGTGCTTTCTCTTTTTCTTTATATTATATTATTATATTCTTTATATATATTAACTGCATTGCTTTTTTAAAAGTATGGTGGAATATATGTATGTGTGTGTACACGATAAAGAGCAAGGGGGTGTTAAAAGGGTGGGGGGCATTTTATAATATTAGTTGTCAAAAGGGGGCGTTGCTACTATCAGGGTTGATGTAAACGAATAAAAAAACAACGTCATTGATGTGGTTAAAAACAAGAATTAAATTTAAGTGGAATAAAAAAAATATATAACACATAATTTGTTACATTTAATTAAAATATAAATAAGATGTGTAATGGTCAGTGCACATAATATACATACATTGTAAAAGCCAATTGTCAAATATACTCAGATTAATGCAGATTTGGAAGAAAAAAAAACCAGATCTAGTAAAAAAAATACACTGGCAACACTGGTGGGATGGTAGCTGAAGATGAACCGGAGACTTCACTGCTAGAAGAAACTGCCGTAATTATCAAAAGCAGTGACACCTGTATTTCACTTTCGTATATTTATGTTTGCTTTTTTTTCCCCCTCACATGAGGTCGCATATTTTTTCCTCGCATGAGGTCGCATTGTCCCCGCCCCAAACCCGGCTCTGGTCAAGACCACATGTCCCAACACTAGAAGACCCAGTGACAAAATGTGTCACCTAGTGATCCTCTGTGTTCTCACACAAGGGACCTAATGACACATGAATGTCTTTTTTTTTTTTTTTTTTTTTTTTCCTCGCTTGAGGTCGCATATTTTTCCCTCGCATGAGGTCGCATTAGCCCTGCCCAAACCCGGCCCTGGTCAAGACTACATGTCCCAACACAAGAAGACCCAATGACAACATGTGTCACCGTATTGATCTTCTGTGTTCTCACACAAGAGACCTAATGACACATGAATGTCTTTTTTTTTTTTTTTTTTCCTCGCTTGAGGTCGCATTAGCCCTGCCCAAACCCGGCCCTGGTCAAGACCACATGTCCCAACACAAGAAGACCCAATGACAACATGTGTCACCGTAGTGATCTTCTGTGTTCTCACACAAGAGACCTAATGACACATGAATGTCTTTTTTTTTTTTTTTCCTCGCTTGAGGTCGCATATTTTTTCCTCGCATGAGGTCGCTTTTTTTTTTTTTTTTCCCCTCGCATGAGGTCGCATTGTCCCCGCCCAAACCCGGCTCTGGTCAAGACCACATGTCCCAACACACGAAGACCCAATGACACCATGTGTCATTGTAGTGGTCTTCTATGTTCTTACACAAAGGACCTCATGACATAAATGTCACTACTTTTTTTTTTTTTTCCTCGCTTGAGGTCGCATTGTCCCCGCCCAAACCCGGCCCTGGTCAAGACCACATGTCCTAACACAAGAAGACCCAATGACAAACTGTGTCACTGTAGTGATCTTCTGTGTTCTCACACAAGAGACCTAATGACACATGAATGTCACTGTACCGGTCCCTGTGTGTAGACACATGATCCTAGCCAAAAGCCGGATATTAGGCCGTTGGGTTTGCTTATTTATGTTTGCAAGGTAAGAAATTTCTCACCTTTTTTTTTTTTTTTTTTTTCCTCGCTTGAGGTCGCATATTTTTTCCTCGCATGAGGTCGCATTTAGTACCCGCCCAAACCCGGCCCTGGTCAAGACCACATGTCCCAACACAAGAAGACCCAATGACAAACTGTGTCACTGTAGTGATCTTCTGTGTTCTCACACAAGAGACCTAATGACACATGAATGTCACTGTACCGGTCCCTGTGTGTAGACACATGATCCTAGCCAAAAGCCGGATATTAGGCCGTTGGGTTTGCTTATTTATGTTTGCAAGGTAAGAAATTTCTCACCCTTCCAAAAAAAATCCCATAAATTTGTTTAGGGACCAAAGATGCAATCAACATCGATTCTTTCACAGATTTTGAAATATAAGTATCTAATGCCATTCGCCTTTTAAATTTTTATGATATTTTAATATATTTATAAAGAAGATAATAATTTTTAATAGCAAACCATAAAAAGCAAAAATTCTTTATAGATTTTAAGATTCTACATTTAGTGCATTTAGATATTTTATCAATGTCATAGTATTGTGCTATACTTTTTAATATAATTAGACTACATTACAACGCATATCATGTCCCTTATTACCCTATTTAGACAATAATTATTTCCCTCAAGAGAAACGAAAATATTTTTGTTATCCCCCTTTATCGCATAAGCAAAAGTTTTACAAGCTCGACAGAGTTAAACTATAACTATTATTTCTAGTATGGAATAGCAATAATTGAACTGTTGAAGTTATTAATGCCCATACAATAGCCTGTTTATTGCGCATACAATCTTTACTTTAAATAAATAAAGAGGGAAACCCGAAGCCTGTAAATAGTAAATAAATAATACACACATAAATGTATGTTTCAGGCACTCGTGAGAAATAAAGAATTTGAAACCTAGGCAACAGAAAAACATGAAAGAAGTGAGAGGTTTACCAGAGAATCGAACCCAGGACCTTTTGAACGACAGCACCGCCTAGCTACGGAATTGCACTATCCTCGCTGCCAACTTCTTCTTCTTCTTCTTCTTCTTCTTCTTCTTCTTCTTCTTCTTCTTCTTCTTCTTCTTCTTCTTCTTCTTCTTCTTCTTCTTCTTCTTCTTCTTCTCCGTACACTCTCAGACGTCCACTTGAATGTTTTCAAAGAAATCAGTAGTCAGTTTGAGGCTATTTGAATCTCTGTAGAGCTTTTCCACAAATGGTACTGGTGTCGGCCATATGCGCTTTCTCTGTTCCGTATATGTTGGGCAACTTTGAAGCAGATGTTCAGTAGTCATTTTATCAGTGTCACAGTTACTTTAGTCGGTGGTTCCTATCTTTAGCTTGTTGAATAGATGGTATCTTAATCTGTTGTGGTCAGTGTGGAGTCTGAAGATTACCACTTATTCTCTTTTGTTGAGCTGGTAGTATGCATCATTTTGTGTGTGACCTGGATGCTCTCCATCCCGAATGTTACTGTATCTGATTTTGATAAAACTCTTCGCCACCTCGAAAGTTACGCTTGCATCATGCTGAGATAGATTTCCACCTTCCTTTGCCAATCTGTCAGCCTCTTCATTGCCGGTGATGTTACAGTGAGATGTGATCTATTGGATCACAACACTTTTCAATCGTTGACATAATTTGTGGAGCAAAATTCTGAGGTCGTCCAGGTCTGTATTTTTTTGGCTTTTCAACGCTGCAATTACTGACTGTGCATCGGTAAAGAAAGCATCTTGTCTCTCTGTGCTTTTCTCTGTCATTATAACCTCTGCTGCAGTTTCGAGGCCTCTGCCTCTGCTCTGAAATTACTTGAGAATTTTCCTGTTCCCACTGACAGCCTTTTTTGTGCACCAGTGCTTAAGGTCAGAAAGACACCTTCACCTCCATTTTATGTTGCATTTGTTGCTAACCCATCTGTGTATGTATGGGTCCGGGTGTTGCGTGGGTAATGTTTCTCTGTGTATTTTGTCGCTATGGATTTTCTCTCTGTTGCAGTCTGGCTCTTTTTTTTTTTCAATTCCATGAATGTTTTTATGTCATTTCAGGGAAACGATGTTGTTTCCAAACTGGAAGCTTGTGTGCAGTGTAGATGGGTTTAATAGTTGATATTGCATTTATGGAAACTGCTTGTGGTAAAGTGGGATGTTATAAATATTTATAGGGGACTTAGTGTACTGACTGAGATCAGCTGTGAAGGTATCTATATCTAATAAGAGTAGTGTATTATAGATAACCTTACTTACTGCCACATATGTATACCTCAGTCAGAATTATTCTGGAATAGTGTGATGACTACGTTATATGTCTAGGGTATGTGTATGATGAAGTGTAAGTCATAACAACAACAGACAGATAAACAATTTAATTTATTCCACCACACGTGACAACACTGTGACACTCACATACATATAACACTCTAAGAGGATATCTTAAAGGAGTCACTGATAACTTTTCAAATAACAATATGTATTCAGTGCTGTCATGAATGTATATGTGTCCTGATTCAAATACAAAGGGAACCAGGAATCACAATCAATTTTAATTACAAGTTATATGTACAGAATTTATTAATATGATTCTTATAGTGACATATATTATTAATGGTATCCTATGTGTGTCAGTTGTGTAGTGGTAATATGAGGTAATACTGGTTTTGTTTTGTTCAAGCTCTGTTGGTATTTGTCATCATGACTTCAATAGTTTGTTTCTATTGGAACTATTATTAGAGATGTTCTCAGTTCCTGGTATTAAAACAATTAAATTCCCCTCTTAATTTTAGTTTATAATGTCATTTTAAGATGGGGGTACATAATGTTGAGCTCCATGGCCACACTCTCTTATCTTGCGTGATGACTGCAGTAAAAGACTCCTCTGCTTGATTACTGTAATGAGTTCTGGAGCCACCCCACTGGATGCTATATGGACCAAGGAGTATGCTGTCCACCTCTGGCTTCAGCAAAGCTCTGACCAGGTGATGCTCAATAACTTTAAGACCACGGTCCCTGAAACAAGAAGGTTGTACCTTCTACGTCAGAACTAATTTATACTCCATTTCTACACTGAGCACAATACATCACAAACATTGAGTTCAGAGCGTTAGGCCAACTGTCAGCTTCATCTGAAATACTTTATACCAGTATTTCCCTCCCTAATGGTTACTACGCCTCTGCAATTCCAGCATTATTTCTTTCTAGTTAATAATCTAGGTGTCAGTGTACTGTTTGGCCATTCCATGCAATTTTACTTTCCTCCGACACCTTCTGTTCAGGCTGGAGCACTATAGGCTTTACATCATGTTCGCTACTGAACCACACATATATACAGACATAAATTATCAATTTACATTCAATTTTCATTAAAAGATATTGAATATTTCAAGCTTACCACAATTCATGGAAATAATAATAAACAGTTTCGTTGACTGGCAATGAATATAGCACAACTCCGATCTGCCGATGTCCCAGGCTTTATTTTATAAAAAATATACACTGGTGCTCAACGCACTGCTTCTTAGTAGGTTTATTACAAGATGTGGCAATGAACAGACGCTCTGAATTGTGTATATTCGCAGCTCTACCCAATCACACCACGTCTACACATCTTTTCAAAAAAGTACCCCTTTCTCACGTTTCCCCTGACAACACAAGATAGTATTTATAGTCCGACCAATCGTGTTTAGTCTTTCATTTGTTGCGCTCCAATCAAATAGGAGTTAACATGGTAGGCTATTTCCGTAACGTAATGTTTTTTCAAACACGTTATAAAAAAATTTTATGAGCAGAACTGATTTCATGCTGTCAGGCACCCCCACTATTTTATTTTGGCCATAACTTGGTAATTCCTAGACTATTTGCGTAACGTTTTACATATTCTTTGTCAGCAAACCCTAAGGAACCCAAATATACGAATTTAAGGGAGCTAGGTGGCTGCGTTCAAAATGTGCATTTTCTACCACCTCCTGTTTACTTCACTCCCCATGTGGTGTCTGGGTACTGTCATGTTTTCAAACGTAAACCCATCTAATGTCATCTTTCCCAATAAGCGTTTTTCAGGATTTTAAAACCTAACTCTGGGAAGGGTAGTGAATTTTATCACTGTCGATTTGAAATAAAGTTAGTGCATGTGGCCTTACACGCGTGATGGCAGCAATTGTGTATCGCGTGACGCGTGTTTAGTGTTGCACGTGTCCCCGCTTTCTGCCTCTCCCTTCTCTCTATCCTTTAGTCCATCTGTCTTTTAGTTACACCGTGTATAAAATGGAATGAATGAAATATTAAATTTAGGTCATTGATCAGCTTGCGTATCTCACGGTTTTTCCAAGAAATACAGTACACGTTTCATTGAAGAAAGCGTGCAGCGACACAGTAGGCTTTTACTATCAACGTGAAAGCGTTACAATTTGCAGACGAAGTAGAAAACAAGGGGGATTTCGAGTACAGTCATTGTGACAGCACTGTTCTTTACCATTCTTCTTTCCTTTTATTAAATTTATTTGTTAGGCTTTGCATTTACGTTTTAATTTATATATGGGGATTAGAATAATTCACGACATCTCCCCTCTTAAAACAGACATTATATGTCAGTCCTTTATTCTATATACACATAGAGAAATTTTTTATTATTTCTGGGGTTTACGGTGATTCTCATCACACGGATGGCGGCTTAAAAAATCCGCTCCCAAATTTGTTTTTCCAGATATATACTCAATGCTAAAATTATAGGGAGCCAAAAGCAAGGACCATCGGAGTAACCTAGAGTTCTCATGCCTAGCCTGGGCTAGAAACGATAAAGGTTTGTGATCCGTTTGCAACTTAAATGCCTTCCCATACAGATAAATATTGAATTTCTTTATTGCCCATATTACTGCAAGACATTCTTTTTCGCTAGTTGAGTAGTTGATTTCAGCTTTATTCAATTTTCTGCTAGCATATGCCACTGGGCTTAATTCCCCATCCAATGCATCTGATTTCTGTAGTAGAGTTGCACCTAACCCAATATTACTGGCATCCGTCCTTACTATGAATTCTTGACTTAAGTCAGGTAATTTCAAAATAGGTTTACTTGTGAGCTTTTCCTTCAATTCTTGGTAAGCCATTTCACATTGTGGTGTCCATGTAATGCGATCTGGATGTCCTTTACGTGTCAAATCAGTTAACGGTGCACATATGGAATTAAAGTTTTTGATATACTTCTGGTAGAAACCACATAATGAGACAAAGGATCTCACGTCCTTCTTGGTTTGTGGTCTCGGGGCTTTCTTTAGTTTCTCTAAATTCTTTGGGTCAGGGGTCATGTTTCCCTGATAAACTGTGTGTCCCAAAAATTCCAATTCTTTACATCCAACGCAACATTTGGTTGGTCGGGCTGTTAAATTTGCTTCCTTAAGTCGATCAAACAGCATCTTCAGAGAGTCAATGTGTTCCTCAAATGTTTCTGTTGCTATAAGGATATCATCCATGAAATTTGTTATACATGGATTATTCAGAGGGTCCAATAATTTTCTCATCATTCTAGAGAAGACACTAGGCGCATTCTTCAATCCAAATGGCAATCTATTAAACTCATAGTGTCCTTCTGAGGTACTAAAAGCTAGGTATGGTCTAACCTCAGGCTTTACTGGAATCTGATAGTATCCTTTACTCAGATCCACTTTTGAGAAATATTTAGCTTTATTTAGTCTGGCAAACAGCTGATTGGTATCCGGCAATGGATCCACCTGTCCTTCTGTAATAGCATTCAGTCTCCTGTAATCTATACAGAGTCTATGTTCTCCAGAGGGCTTCCTTAAGAGTACAACACCTGAACTATATGAGGATTCACTGTGCGAAATAATTCCTTCCTTCAACAGATAGTCTATCTCTTCCTTCAAAGCTTTCTCCTTAGCAAACGGAATCGAATATGGTTTCATACAGACAGGTGTGGGGTCTATCAGTTTCATATCATATTCCAATAGGTTTGTATGCCCTGGTCGGTCTGTTAACACCTCTGCATGATTATTTAGAACCTGTTGTACTCTCTCTTTCTGAGTTTTTGTTAAATGTGTACTGATTTTCACCTGTGCTGCTGTCTCACAGGGGTGTAATGGATATTCAAATGATGAAAGTGGTTCCTTTTTCATCTCCATGGCGATGGACAAGGTCAACAAGTGTGTCTCTTCCTGATGTTCTCTTTCCAAATATTTCTTCAGGAGATTCACATGATAGATTTTTTCTTTCCCCTTCTTATCTATCTTATAATTTGTTCTAGACACCTTCTCTAAAACTGTATATGGACCTTGCCATCCAATCTGTAACTTGTTCTGACTCCCGGGGAGAAGAAGCAGTACCTTCTCTCCCACAGCCAAATCTCTGTCTTTCGCCTTCCTGTTATAATAGGCAGCATGTTTCTTCCTGGCTTGTTTCAAATTTTCATTGGCAAGTTTCCAGCCAGTTTTTAAACGAGTGGTCAGCTCATTCACATATTGGTATGAAGATGTAATGTTTTCCTCTGCCTTTTCATCAGTCCACGTTCTTAACAAAGCTACATATGGACCTTTAATTTTGTGGACCTATTTGTCCATGCACCGGTATGGTCTCTTCCACTCGAAGCTCTATAGTGATGATTTTTCTTCCCAGAATTATCATGCATAAAACGACCGCTACCAATTTTTCTTTTGGGGCTTTCTCCCCACTTAAAATTCTTGATGAGAGATTTCCTCTCTACATCCTCTTCCTCCAGTTTGTTTAAGTCCGATTGAGGGATTTTCGGCTTATCCTGGGGTAAGACATCTTTTTGCACTCTCCGCATAGTGGCCATTGTAAAACAGTTAAGTGAAGCTTGTCCGTGAAAAGGGGCTTCCCATTCCCTTTGGTCCACTTTATCAAATCTATTTTTCTTTTTATTATCAGGCCTAATTTTGCCCCGTGGCGTGTCCAGGTCCTGATCAATGTTCCCACTTGTGGGTGTTCCCTCATGTGCTATGCTACACCTTTCTACAAAATTCTCAATGTCCCATCTTGCTTTGGGCCAATAATAATTGTGAGCCACCTTTTGAATGATGGTACCTATCTTCTCATGGTCCCCATCTGGTTTCACATGTAGGCTCCTTATTAAGTCTGCCCTATATCTTTTAGGAAGTACCAGCTGTCCCTGACCTTTGGATCTAGCTCCAGTCTTCCTATACATCAACTTGTTTTTCATGTAAAAATCTCCCTTGCCTGGAGTTGTACGACAAGTTGACAATTTCCTGAAACAAGGCTTGAGTGTTTTATCCCCAGCCTGTGCCTTCCTCATCTCTTCTGGAGTGGTATCTAACATAATATCCTCCTCCTCCTGTCTTGAGGTCGACCTGACCTGAAGGGTTGCCATATACACAGGTTTCCTTCTGCAATGGTCAGTGTCATGATTGTTCATCTGACAATTTTTACACCACCTTTTTCCTTGGTTGAAAGATTTTCTTTCATCATATTTCCTTTCATCGAATTGTGGGGTTTTATTTTTATTTTCATACCGTGGCCTATCAAACTGGTGCTTACCTTTGTTTTGATCCCTAGGATCAAATTTATTAAAGTTCTGTGGTGCCCTAAAGTTATCCACTTGTTTCTTTTTATTACCTGTTACCTCTGCTTGAGCTGCTTGATACCTTTCAGCAACATTTAGCAACTCACCCAGCCTCTCTGCACCTTGTTCCATGAGAAACTTTCTCAGGTCTGGAGCCATGGACTCTCTTAATTGCTCTATAAGGACCATTTCCTTAAGATCTTGGGTTTTCCCCAGAGAAGTCCATTTCTCCAAGTATGTCTCTATTCGTGCAGAGAACTGGTGATAGGTTTCACCTGACAGTAGTTTAGCATTCCTAAATTTTTTCCTATAAAATTCTGCATTCTTTTCATATCTTAACAAAAGAGCCTGCTTTAGCATGTCATAATTTTCCTGATCACTTCTGCTCATTTTAGCAAAAACTTCATAAGCTGCCCCACGAAGTCCCTGAGATAACTTTAAGCTCCACCTTTCTCTCTCTAACCCATACGTGGTAGCTAATAGTTCGTACCTATTTAGATAGCTCTCTATATCATCGTCTTTCTCAACAAAATGATCTAAATGAAAATTCATAGCTGAGGTTGAGGCTCCTTGGCTAGCAGTGGCATCAGAGGTAAAGGGACTGGCACCATTTTCAGGAGCATGGCCTTGAAACTCATACTCCCTTAGTCGTAACTCATGTTCCCTTTGTAATCTCTTCTCCTCCTTTTCTGCTTCCCTCTCTGCAGCTAATCGCTTGTCTTCCCTTTCTGCAGCCTGTCTTCTTTCCTCGGCTTCCCTTTCTGCAGCTAATCTTTTGTCTTCTCTTTCTGCTTCCAATGCTTTAGCCTCTTTGTCAGCCTCAATCTGCAACCTCTTAGCCTCAGCCTCAATCTGCAACCTCTTAGCCTCAGCCTCAATCTGCAACCTCTTAGCCTCAGCCTCAATCTGCAACCTCTTAGCCTCAGCCTCAATCTGCAACCTCTTAGTCTCAGCCTCTAATTTTCTTTCGGCCTCTTTTTCTAATCTTCTTTCTTCCCGTTCAATATATTTGTCACATTCAGCAGTGACATAAGAAATCATAATTTGCCCGTCCATTCCTAACTCTTTCGCAGTCTGTACAGCAGCAGATCGAAATTTTGCCAGGTCGGCCATTGTCTAACAGATAAATGTCTAAACAATTTTATCTATGACTAATTAACTTAAGACAACACAGGCACTGTGAGCTCAACCTTATTTATTTTCACCCAAGGATACCTTTTAATTCTTATTATTCCCTGAAGTGAGTTACCCCCAATATTTGTAATAGGGAAAGATTCAAAATCCCGAGGGCGAGACCCCAATATATGTGGTAAAGTGGGATGTTATAAATATTTATAGGGGACTTAGTGTACTGACTGAGATCAGCTGTGAAGGTATCTATATCTAATAAGAGTAGTGTATTATAGATAACCTTACTTACTGCCACATATGTATACCTCAGTCAGAATTATTCTGGAATAGTGTGATGACTACGTTATATGTCTAGGGTATGTGTATGATGAAGTGTAAGTCATAACAACAACAGACAGATAAACAATTTAATTTATTCCACCACACGTGACAACACTGTGACACTCACATACATATAACACTCTAAGAGGATATCTTAAAGGAGTCACTGATAACTTTTCAAATAACAATATGTATTCAGTGCTGTCATGAATGTATATGTGTCCTGATTCAAATACAAAGGGAACCAGGAATCACAATCAATTTTAATTACAAGTTATATGTACAGAATTTATTAATATGATTCTTATAGTGACATATATTATTAATGGTATCCTATGTGTGTCAGTTGTGTAGTGGTAATATGAGGTAATACTGGTTTTGTTTTGTTCAAGCTCTGTTGGTATTTGTCATCATGACTTCAATAGTTTGTTTCTATTGGAACTATTATTGGAGATGTTCTCAGTTCCTGGTATTAAAACAATTAAATTCCCCTCTTAATTTTAGTTTATAATGTCATTTTAAGATGGGGGTACATAATGTTGAGCTCCATGGCCACACTCTCTTATCTTGCGTGATGACTGCAGTAAAAGACTCCTCTGCTTGATTACTGTAATGAGTTCTGGAGCCACCCCACTGGATGCTATATGGACCAAGGAGTATGCTGTCCACCTCTGGCTTCAGCAAAGCTCTGACCAGGTGATGCTCAATAACTTTAAGACCACGGTCCCTGAAACAAGAAGGTTGTACCTTCTACGTCAGAACTAATTTATACTCCATTTCTACACTGAGCACAATACATCACAAACATTGAGTTCAGAGCGTTAGGCCAACTGTCAGCTTCATCTGAAATACTTTATACCAGTATTTCCCTCCCTAATGGTTACTACGCCTCTGCAATTCCAGCATTATTTCTTTCTAGTTAATAATCTAGGTGTCAGTGTACTGTTTGGCCATTCCATGCAGTTTTACTTTCCTCCGACACCTTCTGTTCAGGCTGGAGCACTATAGGCTTTACATCATGTTCGCTACTGAACCACACATATATACAGACATAAATTATCAATTTACATTCAATTTTCATTAAAAGATATTGAATATTTCAAGCTTACCACAATTCATGGAAATAATAATAAACAGTTTCGTTGACTGGCAATGAATATAGCACAACTCCGATCTGCCGATGTCCCAGGCTTTATTTTATAAAAAATATACACTGGTGCTCAACGCACTGCTTCTTAGTAGGTTTATTACAAGATGTGGCAATGAACAGACGCTCTGAATTGTGTATATTCGCAGCTCTACCCAATCACACCACGTCTACACATCTTTTCAAAAAAGTACCCCTTTCTCACGTTTCCCCTGACAACACAAGATAGTATTTATAGTCCGACCAATCGTGTTTAGTCTTTCATTTGTTGCGCTCCAATCAAATAGGAGTTAACATGGTAGGCTATTTCCGTAACGTAATGTTTTTTCAAACACGTTATAAAAAAATTTTATGAGCAGAACTGATTTCATGCTGTCAGGCACCCCCACTATTTTATTTTGGCCATAACTTGGTAATTCCTAGACTATTTGCGTAACGTTTTACATATTCTTTGTCAGCAAACCCTAAGGAACCCAAATATACGAATTTAAGGGAGCTAGGTGGCTGCGTTCAAAATGTGCATTTTCTACCACCTCCTGTTTACTTCACTCCCCATGTGGTGTCTGGGTACTGTCATGTTTTCAAACGTAAACCCATCTAATGTCATCTTTCCCAATAAGCGTTTTTCAGGATTTTAAAACCTAACTCTGGGAAGGGTAGTGAATTTTATCACTGTCGATTTGAAATAAAGTTAGTGCATGTGGCCTTACACGCGTGATGGCAGCAATTGTGTATCGCGTGACGCGTGTTTAGTGTTGCACGTGTCCCCGCTTTCTGCCTCTCCCTTCTCTCTATCCTTTAGTCCATCTGTCTTTTAGTTACACCGTGTATAAAATGGAATGAATGAAATATTAAATTTAGGTCATTGATCAGCTTGCGTATCTCACGGTTTTTCCAAGAAATACAGTACACGTTTCATTGAAGAAAGCGTGCAGCGACACAGTAGGCTTTTACTATCAACGTGAAAGCGTTACAATTTGCAGACGAAGTAGAAAACAAGGGGGATTTCGAGTACAGTCATTGTGACAGCACTGTTCTTTACCATTCTTCTTTCCTTTTATTAAATTTATTTGTTAGGCTTTGCATTTACGTTTTAATTTATATATGGGGATTAGAATAATTCACGACACTGCTCTTCTCTGTGGTTTGGTTGATTCTACAAAGTTGCTTCGTTTGAGTCTTTGCCTTCTAAGAGCTATCATTCTATGGCACATTGGATGGTCTGTTAGTCTCTTGAATTTTTCAGCTTGTTGCTGAGCCTTCTGTCTCTTCTATCTTCCATTGGCTGGAGGCATATAACCTTTTCGAGTTCTTTTATAGGTGTTGTCTTCATGCCGCCCATTATAATTCTCATTGCTTGATTTTGGAGTCTGCTGATTTTTATCGAAGTTTGACTAAGCTGCTGTTGCCCATGCTGCAATGCCATACTCTAGGACTGGTCTCACTCGCCCTGTGTATAACGCCTTTAGCACTCTCTCATCTGCACCCCAAGATGTTCCGGCATGTTTTTTCACGATTGACATTCTTTGAATTTCTCTCATTCGATTTCTGTCAACTTGTTTATTCCAAGTCAGGCGGCAATCAAAAGTAATGACTAGGTAGTTTGGATTTTCAATTAAATGTAGATTTTCTCCGTTTAGCACTAGTTTGGAGCTCTGTGGTTTATGCGAGAGGGAAAATACTGTGTACGTTGTTTTCCCTTCATTTATCTTCATGAGCCAAGTTTTAGCCCACTCTTCCAGTGATGTTAGTGCTTGCTGCATCCGAATGTTTGCAGTAGTGATATACTCTTCAGAGATCCACAAGTCTAAGTCATCTGCAAAGGAGGCATGGTGTGTTATTTTTGGAATATTTTCTATTATGTCGTTTATGTATGCAAGGAACAGAGCGTGATGAGTAACTGTTAATTTTATTTTCAACACGCCCCATTTTCTTTTCCATGTAATTATTTGGGTTCTTTTATTTTATTAGGCGTTCGAGTTCACTAGTTATTATTTCTGGGTTTATTTTTTTATACTAGGATAAATCCGACCACCTGCACCTACCCTGTTTATTTGTAGGGATGGAGGAAAGCACGACCCAGATTAACGCGGAACCAATAAAATTATTACGGTAGATAGAAGATCAGGGGGTTACTGAATATTATGTATTATTTCGGCGCGTGAGCAGGAATATTTTGCGATTTTTGCTCGGTCAACGATGAGTCATAGGTTAGCTTATGATATGATTGGGTGTTTAGATTTAATTTATGTGCAGACCTGATAGTAGGTCAAAGGTTGGTTTAAAGCGGTTCTTGATAGATAACATCAGACGCAATGACTTATTGCGTCTGAAATTGCATCAGAAAAATTCATACTATATATATTGAACGTCTAAAATCTTTAGACGCTCACTAGTCCCAAGGAATTTTGCCGTGAAGAAGTCTGCTCAATTCGAGATATTCTGTATTATTATGTATGTTCATAACTTAATAACGAGTAGGAAGTTTTTTTAAATAAGATTTTAGCACGTTAGAGTAAGCTTTCTTCTGGGATTTAATTTAATATTAATTAGTCAGGAGTGCCATCAATTGCTAACTTATACTTATAGAGGGTAGTGTAAGTTGTGTCTATAATTTTTCTATGTATAAGTTAGCAGTATCTTTGATTTGTGTAGCGGCTTTTGAGATAATTTAACGGTATAAAAGACTAAGCTTGGTGTAATGTAACTATGAGGTCCGTGTAACCACATTTGATTATTGATAATTTGAAGTGTACATACGCGGGTGTGGTTGTGTATTAATTTGTTGTGTTATTTTGTCTGGTAGTCAGGAGACAGGGGTGAAGGGGATTTAAGATTACAGAGATGGTCTAGGAAACGTGTGTTTAATAATCGTGTTAATTGATAACCTTCCCGGGTCAGTCTTAAAGAAGTTAGGGCTTTGAAATTATTCAGTACCGGGGATTTTGGCTTCAGCGAAGCCTAAGAGCGAGACAAGCACACAAAAGATTCAGGTCAGACATCACCTTGGGTTTATTTAACAGAAAGCGAGCTAACTGGTGCGGGAGAGAGATAGGACGGAACTGTAAATTAGTCTGACCCTAGGCAGTACTATCTGTTTAATTCTTGTGCGTAGCTTGTGTGTAGGAGAGATTTATTAATTTAGGGGACGCCAGGGTGCAGATGAAGTTTAGTTGGTAATGTGTTATGTATTAGAAAATTTTGAATTGTTATAAAGATGTGGTTATTTTTGTTCTACAGCGTCACGGCGTGGTGGAGGTTATAGATAGCCCTAAGTCTACCACGGACTTTACCTTCTCAGGAGAAGGAGGCACGAGACATCGGCGTAATTGCAGAAACCTGGGTTCGCGACTGTACCGGCGCCAGGTTACGTCGGCAACGCTGAAAGGAAAGGAGAAGTTATCTTGCAGTGAGGACACATACCTCAGCGGGAACTGGTCTCTAACTCAGGAGCTCTTAGCTCGCAAAGGCCAACTGTTACCACCTTATGTTATGTTGTGTTGCTGTGGTATTATCGGGCTTAAAGTGTATGGCCGATTTATTCTTGGTTAATGCGAATATATATCTGTGAGCCGTATGGATGGCCAATGATGATAAGACGAACATCAACTGTGACGGTTGGGTCATAAGGTTGACCAACAGGAAAGTAATGTACACTGGAGCCATGGTTGGACATCAAGGACGATACATTTATTTGAAGACGAAGTACAGACGACCATCATAATTTCATGATAGGCAAAGTACATCATTTACAATTATCAACTGGTCGTTGATCAACTTCACTAGTCGTTACGACCTCAATACGTTCCTGGCGTCAGAGGGACGCACTAGCAGTCTGACATGTCGAGTCAGACTGAAGCTCTACCATGACGTTGTAGAAGAATAGAGTACCTCAGGCTTGGTACGATAAATAAACCGTATTACTGCTTAATCTTCATAATACAATACTCTTGGCACATTGGGCGCAAGAACAGCAATCTCATCTCATAAATGAATATAAATATATCGCGTCCGGGTCCTTTCTAAACGTGGGGCATTAACCCGAATGATGTACTTTGCCTATCATGAAATTATAATGATCGTCTGTACTTCGTCTTCAAATAAATGTATCGTCCTTGATGTCCAACCATGGCTCCAGTGTACATTACTTTCCTGTTGGTCAACCTTATGACCCAACCATCATAGTTGATGTTCGTCTTATCATCATTGGCCATCCATACGGCTCACAGATATATATTCGCATTAACCAAGAATAAATCGGCCATACACTTTAAGCCCGATAATACCACAGCAACACAACATAACATAAGGTGGTAACAGTTGGCCTTTGCGAGCTAAGAGCTCCTGAGTTAGAGACCAGTTCCCGCTGAGGTATGTGTCCTCACTGCAAGAGAACTTCTTCTTTCCTTTCAGCGTTGCCGACGTAACCTGGCGCCGGTACAGTCGCGAACCCAGGTTTCTGCAATTACGCCGATGTCTCGTGCCTCCTTCTCCTGAGAAGGTAAAGTCCGTGGTAGACTTAGGGCTATCTATAACCTCCACCACGCCGTGACGCTGTAGAACAAAAATAACCACATCTTTATAACAATTCAAAATTTTCTAATACATAACACATTACCAACTAAACTTCATCTGCACCCTGGCGTCCCCTAAATTAATAAATCTCTCCTACACACAAGCTACGCACAAGAATTAAACAGATAGTACTGCCTAGGGTCAGACTAATTTACAGTTCCGTCCTATCTCTCTCCCGCACCAGTTAGCTCGCTTTCTGTTAAATAAACCCAAGGTGATGTCTGACCTGAATCTTTTGTGTGCTTGTCTCGCTCTTAGGCTTCGCTGAAGCCAAAATCCCCGGTACTGAATAATTTCAAAGCCCTAACTTCTTTAAGACTGACCCGGGAAGGTTATCAATTAACACGATTATTAAACACACGTTTCCTAGACCATCTCTGTAATCTTAAATCCCCTTCACCCCTGTCTCCTGACTACCAGACAAAATAACACAACAAATTAATACACAACCACACCCGCGTATGTACACTTCAAATTATCAATAATCAAATGTGGTTACACGGACCTCATAGTTACATTACACCAAGCTTAGTCTTTATACCGTTAAATTATCTCAAAAGCCGCTACACAAATCAAAGATACTGCTAACTTATACATAGAAAAATTATAGACACAACTTACACTACCCTCTATAAGTATAAGTTAGCAATTGATGGCACTCCTGACTAATTAATATTAAATTAAATCCCAGAAGAAAGCTTACTCTAACGTGCTAAAATCTTATTTAAAAAAACTTCCTACTCGTTATTAAGTTATGAACATACATAATAATACAGAATATCTCGAATTGAGCAGACTTCTTCACGGCAAAATTCCTTGGGACTAGTGAGCGTCTAAAGATTTTAGACGTTCAATATATATAGTATGAATTTTTCTGATGCAATTTCAGACGCAATAAGTCATTGCGTCTGATGTTATCTATCAAGAACCGCTTTAAACCAACCTTTGACCTACTATCAGGTCTGCACATAAATTAAATCTAAACACCCAATCATATCATAAGCTAACCTATGACTCATCGTTGACCGAGCAAAAATCGCAAAATATTCCTGCTCACGCGCCGAAATAATACATAATAGTCTGTAACCCTCTGATCTTCTATCTACCGTAATAATTTTATTGGTTCCGCGTTAATCTGGGTCGTGCTTTCCTCCATCCCTACAAATAAACAGGGTAGGTGCATGTGGTCGGATTTATCCTAGTATAAAAAAATAAACCCAGAAATAATAACTAGTGAACTCGAACGCTTAATAAAATAAAAGAACCCAAATAATTACATGGAAAAGAAAATGGGGCATGTTGAAAATAAAAATAACAGTTACTCATCACGCTCTGTTCCTTGCATACATAAACGACATAATAGAAAATATTCCAAAAATAACACACCATGCCTCCTTTGCAGATGACTTAGACTTGTGGATCTCTGAAGAGTATATCACTACAGCAAACATTCGGATGCAGCAAGCACCAACATCACTGGAAGAGTGGGCCAAAACTTGGCTCATGAAGATAAATGAAGGGAAAACAACGTACACAGTATTTTCCCTCTCGCATAAACCACAGAGCTCCAAACTAGTGCTAAACGGAGAAAATCTACATTTAATTGAAAATCCAAACTACCTAGTCATTACTTTTGATTGCCGCCTGACTTGGAATAAACAAGTTGACAGAAATCGAATGAGAGAAATTCAAAGAATGTCAATCGTGAAAAACCTGCCGGAACATCTTGGGGTGCAGATGAGAGAGTGCTAAAGGCGTTATACACAGGGCGAGTGAGACCAGTCCTAGAGTATGGCATTGCAGCATGGGCAACAGCAGCTTAGTCAAACTTCGATAAAAATCAGCAGACTCCAAAATCAAGCAATGAGAATTATAATGGGCGGCATGAAGACAACACCTATAAAAGAACTCGAAAAGGTTATATGCCTCCAGCCAATGGAAGATAGAAGAGACAGAAGGTTGATAGTAAAAGCCTACTGTGTCGCTGCACGCTTTCTTCAATGAAACGTGTACTGTATTTCTTGGAAAAACCGTGAGATACGCAAGCTGATCAATGACCTAAATTTAATATTTCATTCATTCCATTTTATACACGGTGTAACTAAAAGACAGATGGACTAAAGGATAGAGAGAAGGGAGAGGCAGAAAGCGGGGACACGTGCAACACTAAACACGCGTCACGCGATACACAATTGCTGCCATCACGCGTGTAAGGCCACATGCACTAACTTTATTTCAAATCGACAGTGATAAAATTCACTACCCTTCCCAGAGTTAGGTTTTAAAATCCTGAAAAACGCTTATTGGGAAAGATGACATTAGATGGGTTTACGTTTGAAAACATGACAGTACCCAGACACCACATGGGGAGTGAAGTAAACAGGAGGTGGTAGAAAATGCACATTTTGAACGCAGCCACCTAGCTCCCTTAAATTCGTATATTTGGGTTCCTTAGGGTTTGCTGACAAAGAATATGTAAAACGTTACGCAAATAGTCTAGGAATTACCAAGTTATGGCCAAAATAAAATAGTGGGGGTGCCTGACAGCATGAAATCAGTTCTGCTCATAAAATTTTTTTATAACGTGTTTGAAAAAAAACATTACGTTACGGAAATAGCCTACCATGTTAACTCCTATTTGATTGGAGCGCAACAAATGAAAGACTAAACACGATTGGTCGGACTATAAATACTATCTTGTGTTGTCAGGGGAAACGTGAGAAAGGGGTACTTTTTTGAAAAGATGTGTAGACGTGGTGTGATTGGGTAGAGCTGCGAATATACACAATTCAGAGCGTCTGTTCATTGCCACATCTTGTAATAAACCTACTAAGAAGCAGTGCGTTGAGCACCAGTGTATATTTTTTTTATAAAATAAAGCCTGGGACATCGGCAGATCGGAGTTGTGCTATATTCATGCCAGTCAACGAAACTGTTTATTATTATTTCCATGAATTGTGGTAAGCTTGAAATATTCAATATCTTTTAATGAAAATTGAATGTAAATTGATAATTTATGTCTGTATATATGTGTGGTTCAGTAGCGAACATGATGTAAAGCCTATAGTGCTCCAGCCTGAACAGAAGGTGTCGGAGGAAAGTAAAACTGCATGGAATGGCCAAACAGTACACTGACACCTAGATTATTAACTAGAAAGAAATAATGCTGGAATTGCAGAGGCGTAGTAACCATTAGGGAGGGAAATACTGGTATAAAGTATTTCAGATGAAGCTGACAGTTGGCCTAACGCTCTGAACTCAATGTTTGTGATGTATTGTGCTCAGTGTAGAAATGGAGTATAAATTAGTTCTGACGTAGAAGGTACAACCTTCTTGTTTCAGGGACCGTGGTCTTAAAGTTATTGAGCATCACCTGGTCAGAGCTTTGCTGAAGCCAGAGGTGGACAGCATACTCCTTGGTCCATATAGCATCCAGTGGGGTGGCTCCAGAACTCATTACAGTAATCAAGCAGAGGAGTCTTTTACTGCAGTCATCACGCAAGATAAGAGAGTGTGGCCATGGAGCTCAACATTATGTACCCCCATCTTAAAATGACATTATAAACTAAAATTAAGAGGGGAATTTAATTGTTTTAATACCAGGAACTGAGAACATCTCCAATAATAGTTCCAATAGAAACAAACTATTGAAGTCATGATGACAAATACCAACAGAGCTTGAACAAAACAAAACCAGTATTACCTCATATTACCACTACACAACTGACACACATAGGATACCATTAATAATATATGTCACTATAAGAATCATATTAATAAATTCTGTACATATAACTTGTAATTAAAATTGATTGTGATTCCTGGTTCCCTTTGTATTTGAATCAGGACACATATACATTCATGACAGCACTGAATACATATTGTTATTTGAAAAGTTATCAGTGACTCCTTTAAGATATCCTCTTAGAGTGTTATATGTATGTGAGTGTCACAGTGTTGTCACGTGTGGTGGAATAAATTAAATTGTTTATCTGTCTGTTGTTGTTATGACTTACACTTCATCATACACATACCCTAGACATATAACGTAGTCATCACACTATTCCAGAATAATTCTGACTGAGGTATACATATGTGGCAGTAAGTAAGGTTATCTATAATACACTACTCTTATTAGATATAGATACCTTCACAGCTGATCTCAGTCAGTACACTAAGTCCCCTATAAATATTTATAACATCCCACTTTACCACATATATTGGGGTCTCGCCCTCGGGATTTTGAATCTTTCCCTATTACAAATATTGGGGGTAACTCACTTCAGGGAATAATAAGAATTAAAAGGTATCCTTGGGTGAAAATAAATAAGGTTGAGCTCACAGTGCCTGTGTTGTCTTAAGTTAATTAGTCATAGATAAAATTGTTTAGACATTTATCTGTTAGACAATGGCCGACCTGGCAAAATTTCGATCTGCTGCTGTACAGACTGCGAAAGAGTTAGGAATGGACGGGCAAATTATGATTTCTTATGTCACTGCTGAATGTGACAAATATATTGAACGGGAAGAAAGAAGATTAGAAAAAGAGGCCGAAAGAAAATTAGAGGCTGAGACTAAGAGGTTGCAGATTGAGGCTGAGGCTAAGAGGTTGCAGATTGAGGCTGAGGCTAAGAGGTTGCAGATTGAGGCTGAGGCTAAGAGGTTGCAGATTGAGGCTGAGGCTAAGAGGTTGCAGATTGAGGCTGACAAAGAGGCTAAAGCATTGGAAGCAGAAAGAGAAGACAAAAGATTAGCTGCAGAAAGGGAAGCCGAGGAAAGAAGACAGGCTGCAGAAAGGGAAGACAAGCGATTAGCTGCAGAGAGGGAAGCAGAAAAGGAGGAGAAGAGATTACAAAGGGAACATGAGTTTCGACTAAGGGAGTATGAGTTTCAAGGCCATGCTCCTGAAAATGGTGCCAGTCCCTTTACCTCTGATGCCACTGCTAGCCAAGGAGCCTCAACCTCAGCTATGAATTTTCATTTAGATCATTTTGTTGAGAAAGACGATGATATAGAGAGCTATCTAAATAGGTACGAACTATTAGCTACCACGTATGGGTTAGAGAGAGAAAGGTGGAGCTTAAAGTTATCTCAGGGACTTCGTGGGGCAGCTTATGAAGTTTTTGCAAAAATGAGCAGAAGTGATCAGGAAAATTATGACATGCTAAAGCAGGCTCTTTTGTTAAGATATGAAAAGAATGCAGAATTTTATAGGAAAAAATTTAGGAATGCTAAACTACTGTCAGGTGAAACCTATCACCAGTTCTCTGCACGAATAGAGACATACTTGGAGAAATGGACTTCTCTGGGGAAAACCCAAGATCTTAAGGAAATGGTCCTTATAGAGCAATTAAGAGAGTCCATGGCTCCAGACCTGAGAAAGTTTCTCATGGAACAAGGTGCAGAGAGGCTGGGTGAGTTGCTAAATGTTGCTGAAAGGTATCAAGCAGCTCAAGCAGAGGTAACAGGTAATAAAAAGAAACAAGTGGATAACTTTAGGGCACCACAGAACTTTAATAAATTTGATCCTAGGGATCAAAACAAAGGTAAGCACCAGTTTGATAGGCCACGGTATGAAAATAAAAATAAAACCCCACAATTCGATGAAAGGAAATATGATGAAAGAAAATCTTTCAACCAAGGAAAAAGGTGGTGTAAAAATTGTCAGATGAACAATCATGACACTGACCGTTGCAGAAGGAAACCTGTGTATATGGCCACCCTTCAGGTCAGGTCGACCTCAAGACAGGAGGAGGATATTATGTTAGATACCACTCCAGAAGAGATGAGGAAGGCACAGGCTGGGGATAAAACACTCAAGCCTTGTTTCAGGAAATTGTCAACTTGTCGTACAACTCCAGGCAAGGGAGATTTTTACATGAAAAACAAGTTGATGTATAGGAAGACTGGAGCTAGATCCAAAGGTCAGGGACAGCTGGTACTTCCTAAAAGATATAGGGCAGACTTAATAAGGAGCCTACATGTGAAACCAGATGGGGACCATGAGAAGATAGGTACCATCATTCAAAAGGTGGCTCACAATTATTATTGGCCCAAAGCAAGATGGGACATTGAGAATTTTGTAGAAAGGTGTAGCATAGCACATGAGGGAACACCCACAAGTGGGAACATTGATCAGGACCTGGACACGCCACGGGGCAAAATTAGGCCTGATAATAAAAAGAAAAATAATTTGATAAAGTGGACCAAATGGAATGGGAAGCCCCTTTTCACGGACAAGCTTCACTTAACTGTTTTACAATGGCCACTATGCGGAGAGTGCAAAAAGATGTCTTACCCCAGGATAAGCCGAAAATCCCTCAATCGGACTTAAACAAACTGGAGGAAGAGGATGTAGAGAGGAAATCTCTCATCAAGAATTTTAAGTGGGGAGAAAGCCCCAAAAGAAAAATTGGTAGCGGTCGTTTTATGCATGATAATTCTGGGAAGAAAAATCATCACTATAGAGCTTCGAGTGGAAGAGACCATACCGGTGCATGGACAAATAGGTCCACAAAATTAAAGGTCCATATGTAGCTTTGTTAAGAACGTGGACTGATGAAAAGGCAGAGGAAAACATTACATCTTCATACCAATATGTGAATGAGCTGACCACTCGTTTAAAAACTGGCTGGAAACTTGCCAATGAAAATTTGAAACAAGCCAGGAAGAAACATGCTGCCTATTATAACAGGAAGGCGAAAGACAGAGATTTGGCTGTGGGAGAGAAGGTACTGCTTCTTCTCCCCGGGAGTCAGAATAAGTTACAGATTGGATGGCAAGGTCCATATACAGTTTTAGAGAAGGTGTCTAGAACAAATTATAAGATAGATAAGAAGGGGAAAGAAAAAATCTATCATGTGAATCTCCTGAAGAAATATTTGGAAAGAGAACATCAGGAAGAGACACACTTGTTGACCTTGTCCATCGCCATGGAGATGAAAAAGGAACCACTTTCATCATTTGAATATCCATTACACCCCTGTGAGACAGCAGCACAGGTGAAAATCAGTACACATTTAACAAAAACTCAGAAAGAGAGAGTGCAACAGGTTCTAAATAATCATGCAGAGGTGTTAACAGACCGACCAGGGCATACAAACCTATTGGAATATGATATGAAACTGATAGACCCCACACCTGTCTGTATGAAACCATATTCGATTCCGTTTGCTAAGGAGAAAGCTTTGAAGGAAGAGATAGACTATCTGTTGAAGGAAGGAATTATTTCGCACAGTGAATCCTCATATAGTTCAGGTGTTGTACTCTTAAGGAAGCCCTCTGGAGAACATAGACTCTGTATAGATTACAGGAGACTGAATGCTATTACAGAAGGACAGGTGGATCCATTGCCGGATACAAATCAGCTGTTTGCCAGACTAAATAAAGCTAAATATTTCTCAAAAGTGGATCTGAGTAAAGGATACTATCAGATTCCAGTAAAGCCTGAGGTTAGACCATACCTAGCTTTTAGTACCTCAGAAGGACACTATGAGTTTAATAGATTGCCATTTGGATTGAAGAATGCGCCTAGTGTCTTCTCTAGAATGATGAGAAAATTATTGGACCCTCTGAATAATCCATGTATAACAAATTTCATGGATGATATCCTTATAGCAACAGAAACATTTGAGGAACACATTGACTCTCTGAAGATGCTGTTTGATCGACTTAGGGAAGCAAATTTAACAGCCCGACCAACCAAATGTTGCGTTGGATGTAAAGAATTGGAATTTTTGGGACACACAGTTTATCAGGGAAACATGACCCCTGACCCAAAGAATTTAGAGAAACTAAAGAAAGCCCCGAGACCACAAACCAAGAAGGACGTGAGATCCTTTGTCTCATTATGTGGTTTCTACCAGAAGTATATCAAAAACTTTAATTCCATATGTGCACCGTTAACTGATTTGACACGTAAAGGACATCCAGATCGCATTACATGGACACCACAATGTGAAATGGCTTACCAAGAATTGAAGGAAAAGCTCACAAGTAAACCTATTTTGAAATTACCTGACTTAAGTCAAGAATTCATAGTAAGGACGGATGCCAGTAATATTGGGTTAGGTGCAACTCTACTACAGAAATCAGATGCATTGGATGGGGAATTAAGCCCAGTGGCATATGCTAGCAGAAAATTGAATAAAGCTGAAATCAACTACTCAACTAGCGAAAAAGAATGTCTTGCAGTAATATGGGCAATAAAGAAATTCAATATTTATCTGTATGGGAAGGCATTTAAGTTGCAAACGGATCACAAACCTTTATCGTTTCTAGCCCAGGCTAGGCATGAGAACTCTAGGTTACTCCGATGGTCCTTGCTTTTGGCTCCCTATAATTTTAGCATTGAGTATATATCTGGAAAAACAAATTTGGGAGCGGATTTTTTAAGCCGCCATCCGTGTGATGAGAATCACCGTAAACCCCAGAAATAATAATAAATTTCTCTATGTGTATATAGAATAAAGGACTGACATATAATGTCTGTTTTAAGAGGGGAGATGTCGTGAATTATTCTAATCCCCATATATAAATTAAAACGTAAATGCAAAGCCTAACAAATAAATTTAATAAAAGGAAAGAAGAATGGTAAAGAACAGTGCTGTCACAATGACTGTACTCGAAATCCCCCTTGTTTTCTACTTCGTCTGCAAATTGTAACGCTTTCACGTTGATAGTAAAAGCCTACTGTGTCGCTGCACGCTTTCTTCAATGAAACGTGTACTGTATTTCTTGGAAAAACCGTGAGATACGCAAGCTGATCAATGACCTAAATTTAATATTTCATTCATTCCATTTTATACACGGCGTAACTAAAAGACAGATGGACTAAAGGATAGAGAGAAGGGAGAGGCAGAAAGCGGGGACACGTGCAACACTAAACACGCGTCGCGCGATACACAATTGCTGCCATCACGCGTGTAAGGCCACATGCACTAACTTTATTTCAAATCGACAGTGATAAAATTCACTACCCTTCCCAGAGTTAGGTTTTAAAATCCTGAAAAACGCTTATTGGGAAAGATGACATTAGATGGGTTTACGTTTGAAAACATGACAGTACCCAGACACCACATGGGGAGTGAAGTAAACAGGAGGTGGTAGAAAATGCACATTTTGAACGCAGCCACCTAGCTCCCTTAAATTCGTATATTTGGGTTCCTTAGGGTTTGCTGACAAAGAATATGTAAAACGTTACGCAAATAGTCTAGGAATTACCAAGTTATGGCCAAAATAAAATAGTGGGGGTGCCTGACAGCATGAAATCATTTCTGCTCATAAAATTTTTTTTATAACGTGTTTGAAAAAAACATTACGTTACGGAAATAGCCTACCATGTTAACTCCTATTTGATTGGAGCGCAACAAATGAAAGACTAAACACGATTGGTCGGACTATAAATACTATCTTGTGTTGTCAGGGGAAACGTGAGAAAGGGGTACTTTTTTGAAAAGATGTGTAGACGTGGTGTGATTGGGTAGAGCTGCGAATATACACAATTCAGAGCGTCTGTTCATTGCCACATCTTGTAATAAACCTACTAAGAAGCAGTGCGTTGAGCACCAGTGTATATTTTTTATAAAATAAAGCCTGGGACATCGGCAGATCGGAGTTGTGCTATATTCATTGCCAGTCAACGAAACTGTTTATTATTATTTCCATGAATTGTGGTAAGCTTGAAATATTCAATATCTTTTAATGAAAATTGAATGTAAATTGATAATTTATGTCTGTATATATGTGTGGTTCAGTAGCGAACATGATGTAAAGCCTATAGTGCTCCAGCCTGAACAGAAGGTGTCGGAGGAAAGTAAAACTGCATGGAATGGCCAAACAGTACACTGACACCTAGATTATTAACTAGAAAGAAATAATGCTGGAATTGCAGAGGCGTAGTAACCATTAGGGAGGGAAATACTGGTATAAAGTATTTCAGATGAAGCTGACAGTTGGCCTAACGCTCTGAACTCAATGTTTGTGATGTATTGTGCTCAGTGTAGAAATGGAGTATAAATTAGTTCTGACGTAGAAGGTACAACCTTCTTGTTTCAGGGACCGTGGTCTTAAAGTTATTGAGCATCACCTGGTCAGAGCTTTGCTGAAGCCAGAGGTGGACAGCATACTCCTTGGTCCATATAGCATCCAGTGGGGTGGCTCCAGAACTCATTACAGTAATCAAGCAGAGGAGTCTTTTACTGCAGTCATCACGCAAGATAAGAGAGTGTGGCCATGGAGCTCAACATTATGTACCCCCATCTTAAAATGACATTATAAACTAAAATTAAGAGGGGAATTTAATTGTTTTAATACCAGGAACTGAGAACATCTCCAATAATAGTTCCAATAGAAACAAACTATTGAAGTCATGATGACAAATACCAACAGAGCTTGAACAAAACAAAACCAGTATTACCTCATATTACCACTACACAACTGACACACATAGGATACCATTAATAATATATGTCACTATAAGAATCATATTAATAAATTCTGTACATATAACTTGTAATTAAAATTGATTGTGATTCCTGGTTCCCTTTGTATTTGAATCAGGACACATATACATTCATGACAGCACTGAATACATATTGTTATTTGAAAAGTTATCAGTGACTCCTTTAAGATATCCTCTTAGAGTGTTATATGTATGTGAGTGTCACAGTGTTGTCAAGTGTGGTGGAATAAATTAAATTGTTTATCTGTCTGTTGTTGTTATGACTTACACTTCATCATACACATACCCTAGACATATAACGTAGTCATCACACTATTCCAGAATAATTCTGACTGAGGTATACATATGTGGCAGTAAGTAAGGTTATCTATAATAAGATACCTTCACAGCTGATCTCAGTCAGTACACTAAGTCCCCTATAAATATTTATAACATCCCACTTTACCACAAGCAGTTTCCATGAAATGCAATTATTCAATACTATTAAAAGATCTACACCTGCACACAAGCTTCCAGTTTGGAAACAACATCGTTTCCTGAAAAACAGACTGTAAACTTGATTGCATTCATGGAATTGAATTAAATTGAAAAATAGTCTGCCATGGAATGTGCAACAGAGAGAAAATCCATAGCGACGAAAAATACACAGATCAACTGCATTACCCACCGCAACACCCGGAAATCTGATACATACACAGATGGGTTGAGCAACAAATGCAACATAAAATGGAGGTGAAGGTGTCCTTGACTGACCTTAAGCACTGGTCCACAAAAAAAAAGGCTGTCAGTGGGAAACAGGAAAAAATTCTCAAGTAATTTCAGAGCAGAGGCAGAGGCTCGAAACTGCAGCAGAGGTTATAATGACAGAGAAAGCACAGAGAGACAAGATGCCTTTACTTTACCGATGCACAGTCAGTAATTGCAGCGTTGAAAAGCCAAAAAAATACAGAACCTGGGACGACCTCAGAAATTTTGCTCCACAAATTTATGTAACGATTGAAAAGTGTTGTGATCCAATTAGATCACATCATCACTGTAACATCTCCTATTGCAATGAAGGGGCATGAAATGGCAGATTGGCAAAGGAAGGTGGAAGAAATCTATCTCAGCATGATGCAAGCGTAACTTTCGCATTTGCATGGCGAAGACGTTTTATCAAAATCAGATACAGTAACATTCGGGATGGAGAGCATCCAGGTCACACACAAATGTGATGCATTACTACCAGCTCAACAAAAGAGAATAATAGTGGTAATCTTCAGACTCCACCACTGAACCTACAAACAGTATTGAGTATACACATCTATTCAACAAGCTAAAGATAGGAACCACCGACTAAAGTAACTGTGACACTGATAAAATGACTTACTGAACATCTGCTTCAAAAGTTGCCCAACATATACGGAAACAGAGAGAAGCGCATAGCGAGGATAGTGCAATTCCGTAGCTAGGCGGTGCTGTCGTTCAAAAGGTCCTGGGTTCGATTCTCTGGTAAACCTCTCACTTCTCTCATGTTTTTCTGTTGCCTAGGTTTCTACTTCTTTATTTCTCACGAGTGCCTGAAACATACATTTATGTGTGTATTATTTATTTACTATTTACAGGCTTCGGGTTTCACTCTTTATTTATTTAAAGTAAAGATTTATGCGCAATAAACAGGCTATTGTATGGGCACTAATAACTTCAACAGTTCAATTATTGCTATCCCAAACTAGAAATAATAGTTATTGTTTTACTCTGTCGAGCTTGTAAAACTTTTGCCTATGCAATAAGGGGGATAAAAAAAAATTTTCAATTCTCTTGAGGGAAATAATTATTGTCTAAATAGGGTAGTAAGGGAAATAATATCTTTTGAAATGCATTACAATTATATTAAAAAATGTTGCAAAGTTGTATAACATAGATAAAATATCTATCTGCAATAAATTTGAAAACTCAATTACTATATATTATTTATGCTTTTTGTGGTTTGCTTTTATAAATAAATATCTGCTTAATAAATAATTTAATATATAATAAAAATAGAAAAAGACGAATGGCGTTAGATACGTACATTTCAAAATGTCGTAAAATTATATTTATGTTACGTAAAATAATAGTCGCCTTTTACGACATCTTTATTTGAAGGGTGAGAATTTTCTTACCTAGCAAACACAAAAAAAAACTCAGCATGAATAATGCTGTAAAAACCCCACGGCCTAATATCTGGCTTTTGGCTGGGATCATGTGTCTAGACACGGGGACCACTACAGTGACATTCATGTGTCATTAGGTCTCTTGTGTGAGAACACAGAAGATCACTACAGTGACACAGTTTGTCATTGGGTCTTCTTGTGTTGGGACATGTGGTCTTGACCAGAGCCGGGTGTGGGGCGGGGACAATGCGACCTCATGCGAGGAAAAAAATATGCGACCTCAAGCGAGGGAAAAAAAAAAAAGAAAAGACATTTATGTCATGAGGTCCTTTGTGTGAAAACACGGAAGACCACTACAATGACACATGGTGTCATTGGGTCTAATATGCGACCTCAAGGAGGAAAAAAAAAAAAAAAAGACATTCATGTGTGATCATTAGGTCTCTTGTGTGAGAACACAGAAGATCAATTACGGTGACAAATGTTGTTCATTGGTTTCTTCTTGTGATTGGGGACATGTGTTCTAGACCTGGGTCGGGTTTTGGGCAGGGCTAAATGCGACCTCAAGCGAGGAAAAAAAAAAAAAAAAAAAGACATTTCATGTGGTCATTAGGGTCTCTTGTGTTGAGAAAAACACAGAAGATCATTACGGTGGACTAACATGGTGGTCATTGGGTCTTCTTGTGTTGGGACATGTAGTCTTGACCAGGGGCGGTTTGGGCAGGGTCTAAGGGCGACCTCATGCGAGGGAAAAATTATGCGACCTCAAGCGACGGTAACAAAAAAAAAAAAAAAAAAAAAAAGACATTCATGTGTCATTAGGTCCCTTGTGTGAGAACACAAGAGGTTCATCTAAGGTGGACTCATTTTGGTCACGGGGTTCTAGGGTTTTCTAGTGTTCGGGAACATGTGGTCTTGACCATGAGCCGGGTTTGGGGGCGGGGGACAATGCGACCTCATGCGAGGAAAAAATATATGCGAACATCATTGTGAGGGGGAAATAAAAAGGCAAACATTAATATACGAAAGTGAAATTACAGGAGTCTATGCTTTTGATAATTACGGCAGTTTCTTCTAGCAGTGAACGTCTCCGGGTTCATCTTTCAAGCTACCATCCCAACCAGTGTTGCCAGTGTATTTTTTTTACTAGATCTGGATTATTTTTCTTTTTTTTTTATTCAAGTTCTGCATGAATCTTGTAGAGTTTATTTGTCAATTGGCTTTTTACAATGTATGTATATTATGTGCACTGACCATTACACATTCTAATTTATATTTTAAATTAAATGTAACAAATTATGTGTTATATATTTTTTTTTATGCACTTAAATTTAATGCTTGTTTTTAACCACATCCGATGACGTTGTTTTTTTATGCGTGTTTTTACATCAACCCTGATAAGTAGCAACGTTGATTTTTTTTATCTCGTGTTTTTCGTATAATGCCCCACTCCGTAATTTAACGGCCCTTGATCTGTAAGGAGTATATTATTTTCTCTTGAAATATACGATCCGTGTTTATTTGTTCAGTATTGAGCTTATAGCAGGGTTAATTATATATAATAGAATATATATAATATAATATAAGAAAAGAGAAAGCACATTTATAAAAGCATTGTTATATTAAAATATGTGTTTAAGTACGGAATTATATACACACATGTCATTATCCTTGAATAACAAATTGGTGGAGCAAATGATATAAATTAGTTTTACTGTCTATTACTATCAGATCATTCATTTTAATAACGCCGAATGACAGGCATTATAATCTTCTGATTATTTAAGCCTTCCTTATGTAACCACTTTAAACAGGGAAAAAATTATTAGTTGATAATATTGATATAGATTATATACTATTCCTTACCAATGAAGCTTAATGAGATCCTTTGCACTTGGTGTGAC